>JACAAK010000033.1:0-33795 GCA_025093985.1 Calvatia gigantea
TATCTATTAAATTAATAGAAAGGAGTTTACAGGTGTTGCATGGCTGTCGTCAGTCCGTATTTTAAGAAGTGAGGTTAACTCCACTAACGGACGCAATCCCTGTTGTTAATTTATACTTAACAATTTATGAATTTTAAATATTTTCATTTGGGGCTAAGACAAGTCGTTATGGCTCTAACGAACTGGGCTATAGACGTGCCACACAAAACTTTTACAAAGTGAAGCGAAACCTTAACTAAGTTTAGCAGCTATTGTTGTTACTAAATTAATTAAAAAAGGAAGAGCTAATCATTAAAGAAAGTTAATTATATTTAATTTGAGCAGATTGTTGCCTGAAATTCGGCAACATGAAGAAGGAATTTCGAGTAATCGTTGATCACTAGCGCAACGGTGAAGATAGCATTCGGGATGAACTAACTGTCTGTCGCTGGGGAGAAGCTCGGATCGGGGGAAACTGCCGCTTAATTATAACTTACAACAAATTTTAGCTCTTTAATTATAAATGCAACCTTTGGTTTGCTGAAAAACAATTTATAATTATTGGCTTTAGCGCTAAATATTTGTTATTTAGTACAAATTTGTTAAGCTAATTAGTTTCAGTTAACCCTTCTGAGTAACATCTCAAAAGTCATAGCAAGGTAGCCGTACTGGAAGGTGCTGCTGGAAAATATTTCAATTTATACCCCCCATTTTATAGGCTTTGCCAGACTAACAGCCAAACTAGCGTAGCGAATGCTACTAATACTGCTACTGCCATTAGTATTCCTATAGAAGGAATGTTTATTTAAATAGATGGCCTGGAGTAGCTTTGCTATTACAGCAATACTAGCTTAAACTAGGCTGCTTTTTAAATTAATTAATAGCCTAGCCTTTTCAAGGCAACTGCTTTGGGTGCTAGCGTACGCTACAGCGGCTTATAAAATCTGCTGCCGTTGCTATTAGTGATTGCTTTAAGTTTAGCAATATTAAGGGGTTAGCTGAGTGGTTTTAGCGGTAAATTTACACTTTACAGACAGAGTTTCGATTACTCTACCCCTTATTAATTTAATACATGTTTACTAAACAATAGTAGTACTAGCTGACTTTGTCAGGTAAGACTTGACTTTTAAGCTGCAGCTAGTTATTTTTCCAAGATTAATTTTTAATTTAAGACTTTAGCATAATGGTTAATGCAGTTCGCTCATAATGGATATTATAAGGGTTCAAATCCCTTAGGTCTTATACTAGCGGACTATGTCTGCCACCATAATTTAAACAAGAGTGCAGCTTTATGGCTACTGTTAGTAAATAGTTAATATAAACCCTAGACTACTAAAGCTTAATCTTGACTAGCGGCGTTACTACTAGCTTAAGCTATTACTTGCCTTACTTTGTTGCCTAGCTTATATTTAAAAATAAAGGATACTTGGTCGAGTCTGGTTTATGGCGCTCGTCTTGAAAACGAGTACTTCCTAAAGAAGTCGTGAGTTCGAATCTCACAGTATCCGTTATCAATATAATAAAATTTAACTATATTTCTGCAGCGGCAGCAGTTGTTTATGCTAAAATTCTAAACTCAATGGTAGCCAGGCTACCATTAAAAATTTAGCAGACTAGTTAAAGCTAGTCAGCCGCACCAATAAAATATACTAATAATCTATAAAGGATATTATAATAACTTTGATAGTAAACATTAGTTCAATGATCATTAAAGTATTATATAAAATCACATTGTAACAAAATATATCAATTTTGTTTATATCTTATATATTATTTATATTGTGACGGAATAAAAATAATTCGTACCGTTGATTGTGTAGTAGCTTTCGCTAGTCTACTAGCTTAAATAGACTTTAAAATAGGGGGTAGTAGTAGCGTAGCTACTACGCTATTGCTTATTAAAAGAGGTTTAGTAATGATTTTTACATCTATATTAATTTTAATAGTGGCTAAGGCCCTACCTTCAATAAATAGAAATTTATCTCCAATTTATTTTACTAGAATATCATCTATAATATTTTTATATGCCGGAGTATTATCATTAAATACTTTATATATTCAGTCAATTGGATCAGGTATAGGTATATATAGCGGATTATTCCAAATAACTCAAGTATCAGTATTAATAGAATCATTTTTATTAATAATAGGTTCTTTAATATTAATATCTTGGCCAAATATAAGTCAATATATTAATATTTCTACAAAAGCTAGTCTTGCTTTTAGTAAGCAGTCGATTTTATCTGCAAATGCTAACAATATAACAAAATATTCTACAGATTATTCTTTAATAGTATTATTTAGTAGTTTAGGTTCATGTTTATTAATATCTAGTTTTGATTTAATATCTTTATATATTAGTATAGAATTACAATCTTTTGGATTATATGTTTTATCTACATTATACAGAGATTCAGAATCATCAACAAAAGCAGGTTTAAAATATTTTTTATTAGGAGGTTTATCATCATGTATAATATTATTAGGATGTGGTATAATTTATTCTTATACAGGTTTAACTAACTTTGAATCTTTATATAGTATTATATCTACATCTAATTCAGTAGGCTTGTCACAATTAGCCTATTATTTAGATTTAACTAATAATTCTGTGTCTTTAAATTATATTACTCCTGTTGCAGCTGTTCAAGGTTTAAGTTTAGGTTTAATCTTAATTTTTATAGGATTCTTATTTAAAATTGCAGCTGCACCTTTACATAATTGGAGTCCAGATGTTTATGATGAAGTACCTACAATAGTAACAATATGGATAACAATAATACCTAAAATTGCTATATTAGTATTATTATTAGAATTACAATATTATGGATTTACATTAATTACATCAGAAACTAGTAGTAGCCTTGGGCTACAACTGTTACAACAGTCAAAGGCTGGTCTTGAATTATCAACAAATATATTTAATGTTATATCTAGTCCAGATTTATTCACTGGAATAAAAGGTTCTTTATTAAAGAATTTATTATTAATTAGTTCTTTATTATCTTTATTAATAGGTACTGTAGTAGGTTTAGCTCAAAGTAGAATAAAAAGACTATTAGCTTATAGTACAATATCTCATATAGGATTTATTTTATTAGCTTTAGCTATAAATAGTGAATCTTCTATAGATTCTTTAATATTCTATATAATACAATATACTATAACTAATTTAAATATATTCTTAATTATTATAGCTTTAAGTTATATAACTGATTCAGTTAATAAATTACAAATAACAAAAGAAATTAAAGATATTAGATACATTTCTGAGCTAAAAGGAAAATTCTTTTCTAATCCTATTTTAAGTTTAAGTTTAGCTATATGCTTATTTTCAATGGCTGGTATACCTCCTTTAATAGGTTTCTTTAGTAAACAATTTGTATTATATTCTGCAATTCAAAATGGATATTACTTTATAGCTATTATTGCAATATTAGTTAGTGTTATAAGTGCTTCTTATTATTTAAAAATAGTTAAAGTTCTTTATACTAATGAAGACACAGTAGCCTTTGTTGAAGAAATCAAAGCTTCACCAATAGATGAAAATAATAATAACAATAGCAGCCAAATGCAGCAGTTTATGCAAGAAGCTCCATCAGTTAATTATTTAAGTAATGTACATAGTTATTTAATATCTATATTAACTTTATCTATATTATTATTTATTTTAAAACCTTCTTTAATCTTAAATAGTACACAATTACTATCTTTATCTCTATTTAATTGGTAATGAATAATTTATTATTTTTATTTATTTTTGTACCTATTCTAGCTGTAGCTTTATTAGCTTTAAATGTTTTATTAGCTGTACATAGACCTGATGAAGCTAAAGTTTCTGCTTATGAATGTGGTTTCCAAGCAATTGTAGGTCAAACTAGATCTACTTTCCAAATTCACTTCTATATTGTAGCTATGCTATTCTTAATTTTTGATTTAGAAATTTTATTATTATTCCCTATAGCTGTTACTCTTTATCAAGTTTCGACTTTCGGATTTTCTATTGCAATTATTTTCTTTATTGTTTTAACAATAGGATTTGTATTAGAAATAGGATCTGGAGCTATAGCTTTAACTAATTTTTCAACAAAGACTACTACTTCTAATTAATCTAATTAATAACTGTAGTAGGCTTTGCCTAGACCAGTAGCCTGCGTAAAGCTGGCAGCTAGCTAGTCAGCAGCTGTCTTACCCCCTTAGCAAGACTTTGCTTATAATTATAAAGCTTTAAATTTAAAGCACCCTAGCCCTTTTTATCCGCAGCAACACATTATTACTCAACCTGTTATAGCTAGCTACTATAAATTAAAGCTGCTTGCCAAAGGCAAGGCCAGATTAATCTAGCTAAACCTGACTTAATCAGAGGGTAGGCAAAGCCTACAGCAACCGTGTTTGGCGACTCCGGCCTGCGGCAGCAGCCGCTAGTGACAATCTTAAATTATATATGAGGTAACTTATATTAAAGATTTTATAATTTTGTATACTGATACTCTAAAAGTATAAACCTGCTTTGGTTGCAAAGTTACACAAATAATTGTAGTAGCATATAAAATCTGGCCTAGCCAAAGGCAAGACTTTGTTCGCCATATTGGTCAATTAGCAGCCTTCTTTAGCTGTAGGCAAAGCCTAGAGGGGGTAAATATTTAAATATTTGTAAACCAATAACAGTAGTAGCATATAAAATCTGGCCTAGCCAAAGGCTATACTTTGTTCGCCATATTGGTCAGGAATAAGCCAAAGGCTGCTACTGCTAGCCTAACTATAACTGCTACTAATCTAAAAATAATGGCTATTCAGAAGCTGAATCAACCCATACTAAGAAGTCAGGTGAAGATACTGCTTCAACTACTATAGGCATAAATCCGTGCCATACTCCACATAGTTCAGAACATTGACCGTAGAATGTACCAGTTCTTTCAGCTAAGAAAGAAACTTGATTTAATCTACCAGGTACAGCATCTAATTTTAAACCTAATGAAGGAACAGCGAAAGAGTGTAATACATCAGCTCCAGTAACAATTAATCTTATGTGGCAATCTACTGGTACAATTAATTTATTATCTACATCTAATAGTCTAAATTGTCCTAATTCTAAGTCTGCTTCATGTATTGCATATGAATCAAAATCAATAGATTCTCCAGTATCTGTAACAAAATCAGAGTATTCATATGACCAATACCATTGATGACCTACAGCTTTAATAGTTAAGGTAGGAGATATTACTTCATCCATTAAATATAATAATCTAAATGAAGGGAAAGCAATAGCAATTAAAACTAAAGCTGGTGTTATTGTCCAAACTAATTCTAATACTGTTCCATGTGTTAAATATTTATGTGCAATAGGGTTTTTATTTGAATTGAAGTAGTAAATTATAGTAAATAATGTCCAAGATACAGCTACAGATATTACTATTAAATAGAAACCTATAGTATTGTGTAATGTGATTAGACCTGTGTAACCTGGAGCAGCACTATCTTGGAAACCTAATTGCCAAGGTTGAGCCGCATCATTGTATATAGTTGAAATTAAACTAGCTAAATTTATCATTTATAAAATTAATTTATTTTTACATCTTAATTTACTGGTTATAGGATAGTAACAGTAGCGGCAGCATATTTTATATGCCGCTGCTAATCTGGCCTAAAGCTAATATAAAAAAGGCAAGTAGCTGCTATTAACATACAACTTAAACACAGAGCAGCTCAGCTGCTAGGCATCTTAAGAATTATCTTTAAAGTCTTTCCTACTGTTAACCGAAATAGTCTCACGGGATAAAACTCATTTTTATCTCTTTTAAAATTTAAATTAAAATTACCTTTTTATTACTAACTTCTTGGCTTTGCCAACAAAGGCTAATACTTATTAATTTAGCAGCAAATAAAAAAGATTTGAAAGTTGTTGACAAAGTCAAGATATTTTTTGATTTCATAACAAAGGCTACTATTATTTTTATTTAAAAATTATTTATTAATAAAATTGATCTTTTCATCAAGTCAGCTAGGGGGTATTTGCTAATTAAGCTTTTGCTTCTGTTGTAGTAGCTAAGTCAAAGAAAGTATTTTCAACTAGACCAATAAATGGAACTAATACAAGGAACCATGCGAAGTAGAATGTAGTGGCTATTTGACCAATTTCTAAGTAAGGTGTTTCAGGATGTTGTGATCCAATCCACATTAATATTATGAAATCTACTATTAATGACCAGAAGGCTAATTTCATAATAGGTCTGAAAGTTGAACCTCTAATTCTAGATAAATCTGTTAAAGGTAAAATTAATAAAATTAATAATGATCCAAACATAGCTAAAACTCCTAATAATTTATTAGGTATAGATCTTAAAATAGCATAGAAAGGTAATAGATCACTTACATAAATTATATTAATTATAAGAGTTTATTTTGTAAAGCATATTTGTATGCATAAACTTAGATATGTTGTGTCTTATCACAACCATGGTTTCTCCCCATATATAAATTCTGTCTCCTTTTTTATGTTTATGTATTGAACACTTCAAGGTATTTTCTCCAAACATATTTTCTAAGGTACTTTTTAATTTTAAAACATCTTGGTTGGTAAAACCATAAGTATTTAAATGTAAACCTTTATTTTGAAGAGAACCGTCATCCATAATCCAATAAGCTAAACCTCTAGGAGTAAGTAAATCTTGTATATTTGAAGGAACTATTTTCAAATTATCTGAATTATAAAACAGATTTTTGTAGTAGTTAAAACATGGTAAAGATAATGTAGCAAAATTAACAGAACTATAATTATTATTATTTCTCTTATCTACAAATGATTTTGTTTTAAGTTTAAAATCTTTAGATAAGTAGGGTTTAAATAATTCTAATACATGGTTAAAATAGTTAAGATGTTGTATTCTTAAACTACTTTGACCATACATAAATCTAGAATTACCTGTTAAAGATCTTTTTTTAATATGTCCATCTCCTAGTAATAATCCTATAATAATTTCATTTAAAGGATTTTCAATAGTTAATTCGGATCTTTCAAGTTTTGATAATCTTTTTGTAGGTATAGTTATAGTTGAGAAATTTTGTGAACATACTAAACTTGTGGAAGTTATCAGATCACATTACATTAATACATAATTGTAATACCCATTATCTTTCAATAATGGCTGGACTATATCTTCATCCTTACTTTTCTTAATTGAATTGGCAACTAGCCGGTAAGGAGCTTCGCGTGTAGTCTCTGAGGATCCTACTCTTGCATTGGATATACAATTTGGTTTCCTGCTGATTGTCCATTGTAATATCTTAAATCATTGTTACTTTATTTATTTAAAGTAGATTAAGCTTTAGGAGTTTCCAGCATATAGCGAAGTTTATTATTCATAAGATTACTCTTAAGCATGGCATCTTTTTACATACCATTCAGGTACAATAGAAGCTGGAGTAACCATAGGATCTGCTGGTATATAATTATCAGAATGTCCTAGAACATTCGGATAGAAGAAAACCATAATAGATAAAGCTAAGAAGAAAGCAAATATAGTTACTAAATCTTTAAAAATAAAGTAAGGATGCATTGCATATCTATCTCCACTTGCAGTAACTCCATTAGGATTACCTGAACCATGTTCGTGTAAAGCAATTAAGTGAGCTACAGCTAAAGCAGCTAATAAGAAAGGTAATAAATAATGTAAAGAGAAGAATCTATTTAATGTAGCATTAGAAACTGAGAAACCACCCCAGATTAATTCAACAATATCTTGACCAAATACAGGTATAGCTGATAATAAGTTTGTAATTACAGTAGCACCCCATAATGACATTTGACCAAAAGGTAAAACATACAACATCTCTATTTATTCACTATCAAATATCACAATGAATAGTAGTTGTACCTAATTAATAAATAAGCTTATTATTCTTATTTACATCATTTTAGGCCTTGAGATTCACTATTAGAATCAGATGTTCGACTGTACATTAAGCACCATTTCAGGCACCCACAAGTGACCCAGTCTGTAGCGATTGTACATACAACCGACGGTCTTGAAAGGTGATAACTTCCGTTAACCGTTTTCACTTGCATCGCCAAGAAGAAATTTTGTTTTTTACTCTCTTCTCAATACCCTTGTCGAGGTATTCTATTGTTAGGCTTTACCTAGACCTTGCCTGACTAAACAAAGTCGGTATAGCTACCCTTTTCTTTATGTAAATTTTTAAGGGGGACCACAATAGGACTATAAATGCGTTTCTAATTGAATTATGTATCAATAGTATCTGTTACCAGGTATTTTCGCTTAATAATACCATTAGATTATAATGCTCGTCGAATCGTTTTTTAACTGCACTCTATTACTTTAGCTGCTTCTACTATACTACTGAAATTTTGTAGATTAGTACCGTCAAGATTAGTTATTGTAATAGGTCGCACATTTACAGCACATTTTAGTCGAGATTCCATCGACATTGGCTTTCGTTGTAGTGCAGCTTCTCGCATAAGATTTCGAGTCTCTTCAGACAGAGTTTTCCCTTTGTTGATTTCACCTACTCTTTGTCGTCGTTCCTCTTAATAATCTTGTTTCATCTTCTGTAAAGATTCTTAAGAATGCTCCCAACCAGCACTATTAGTAGCTAGTGGAGCAATATTATATTCAGGACTCATAGACTTTATATAATAGTCTTCTCGTTCAAGAAGTAATTTAACATCAACAGTATCCTCATGAGGTACAATCTCTAAAACAAGAAAAACAAAATTTTCTAATCCGTACTTTTCGACAGCTCTTCCTACTAAAATATTTCCCATCTTCGAAAACAGATGTTTATGCATTCGCATATAAATATTGCCTGTGACAGCGCTTCCTACATAATATTTTCTATTAGCCAAATTGACTACAAGATAGATTCCTTAAAATGGCTTCAATGTTCGATAAGCCAATTTTTTAGTATCTGGATTTGTTAGATCTTCAAATACCATAACAGGTTTAATATGGTGTTCATCAAGAAAGCTTTGAAGATTGTTACTACAAACAATAGGAAGTGAAATAGAAGCGTATTGTAAACTTGATACTTCTCAATTAAAAAACTCATCCATTTTAGGCCAATAAAACCTAAGAAAGCTATAGCCATCATAAGAATTAAAATAATTACTCCTATAGACCAAACTAATGTTCTTGGTGAATGATATGAACCATAGTATAATCCTCTACCTATGTGCATATAAACAAAGATAAAGAAAAATGAAGCTACATTAGCATGTGTATATCTAATAATCCATCCATTATTTACATCTCTCATTATGTGTTCTACACTATTAAATGCAAAATCTACACTTGGTGTATAATGCATAGCTAAGAAAGCTCCAGTTAATATTTGTATTATTAGACATGTAGCTAATAATGAACCAAAATTCCATAAATAAGTAATATTAGCAGGTTGAGGTGAATCTACTACATAAGAATTAACTAATCTAAGAAGTACATGGGTTTTTAATAGTCTCATTTAATTTAATTTTTCTGCCTAGCCAAGACTAGTCTTTGGAAAAAAACAAAGTCTAGTCTAGGTTTTATCTTATTTTTAGTCGCTTTAATTTAAGCTAATCTAATTTTTTTATTATATTAATAATTTTTATTTATTTTTATATATTTTAGCTAAAAGCTAGAAACTAGCTTAATATTTATATTACAACATTAAAATGAAGAGGCTTTATATTTACAGCTGCAGCAGCGGCCAAAGACTGGTCTAGGCAAAGCCTACTACTTTATCTGGAAAGTAGTAATAGCTAGCTAGCCTAGACTGGCATAGCTAGTCTGGCCTACAGCGGCTAAACTAAAATTTACTCAGTAAGTTTAAGCCACAGAGATAATATCTTATGAAAATAAGATTTATTAAATAAAATTTAAATACTATTAACTTAAGTTAAGTTAAAGGTATTAATTTTTCGTGTTACATTTAATATTTATATTTTAACTAAAACTATTGTCAATAATAGACACTATAACTAATTTAATTAATTTAAGCCCAAGAAGATTTGAACTTCTACAGATTCCTCATCAAGAAATTATTCTACCTTTAAATTATAGGCTTTATTAAACTTTTTCTTGCCAAGCAGTAGCAGATTTTTATCTGCAAAGCCGCTGCTTGGCTTACCCTGACTTAGTAAAGCTACTACTCCCTTGCAGCCTTGAGGCTGCAGTAGCGAATGCTACACTAAATTAGTAATTTTTTAACTTAACTACTTTTAGTAGATCTAGTTTGATGTTGCCAGCAGCTAAAACATAATATAGTTGAGGCTTAATAAATAGTATTTATATTAAAGCTTTTAAAGACTAGCAAAGCTATTCCAATGTAATTGGATTAGCAGCTTGACTGCTAATTCCTTCTAAAACTATAAGGGCTAGCAAGGTTGAATTTAACTAGGCCTTAAATAAACTAGCTTTGTAAGACTAGACAGTCTAGGCTAGCTAGCTACTACTACTTTCCTTTGGCTAGACTAATCAGGTTGCGGGACGCCAACTTTAATGGATGCTTTAAAATTAACTAAATACAATTAAAATTGGGGGTTTTAAGTTAAATCATCTTAAAGTAGCGTAGCAAGGCTACTACAATTATTAAAAATAAAGCTTAAAATTATAGCCTAGGCTAGCTTACGCTAGTATAAATTAGTGTAATTCTATAGCATCTTTTAAGTAAGAGCACACTAATAGTGTGAATACGAAAGCTTGGATTAAAGAAACAGCTAATTCTAAACCGATTAAAGCTAAGAATATTGTGAAAGGAACTAAAGTAATTATAGCTACAATTAAGCTACCTGTGAATAATTTATATAGATAAGTAGATAAGATTTTTAGTAAAGTGTGTCCAGCTACAATATTAGCGAATAATCTAACTCCTAAAGAAACAGCTCTAGCTAAATAAGATATTAATTCAATTAAAACTAATAAAGGTACTAAAGCTAAAGGAGTACCAGCAGGAATAAAGAAAGAGAAGAATTTAATACCATGTATTGATAAAGCTAATATAGTAACTCCAATAAAGATAGTTACACTTAGACCTAATGAAACTACACCACTTGCTGTTACAGCAAATGAATATGGAACATTAGATATTAAGTTACCTATTAATATGAAGAAGAATAATGAATATACAAAAGGTAAATAAATTTCACTTTGTGCTCCTATTTGTTCTCTTACCATAGAACTTAAACTAGCATATGATGATTCTAAAGAAACTGACCATTTACTTGGTATTAAGTTTGAATCATTATTACCAAAGTAATGTAAACCTACTACTACAAATAATACAAATAAAGAATATAACCCTAAATTTGTTAATGTTAAATTTAAGTGACCTAATATTGGAGCATTTAATCCTATTAAACTTGTAACTTCAAATTGACTTAATGGAGATAAGATAAATAATGTTTTCATAATTTTGAATTTTGTTTTTATTTGACTGAAGATTATTACATTTGATACAAGCCTATTGAAAGAGCGGCTTAGTACTAAGCTTTCTAGCCAAAGGCTAGACTAGCACCCAGCTGCAGTAGCGGCAGACTAGCTTTAGCTAGTCGGCTTATAGTAAGTATAGGGTACTGCAGCTAGGCTAGCCTAATTAAAGTAAGCAAAGCTAACTAATTATACTATTTTACCACCAATACTAGTTCAATTAAGCAGGTATCCAATTATTAATTACAGTTAGTCAATTACGGCAACTAATAATTGTTGTAATCAAATTTATTATAATTTATAGGTATTATTGTAACCTTATTCAAGCCCTAGCCTAGGCTAGCTTACGCTACTGCCGCTACTGCTACTATTGTATTACTAATAAGATCTTGTAGCTAACGTTAGGCAAAGCCTAATCCAGATTTTAATTATGAGGCAAATATTTAAAATAACAAAAATCTTGCTGCTAGTTAGAATAGCCTTTGATGATGTAGGCTTTGCCTAGAAAAGCTACCAGTAGTTAGTTAATTATATTAATTATAAATTAGCCTATATTTATTAAAATTTTGAGCAGTAAAGGAATCGAACCTTTTACGGCTGTAAACCAATTCTTTTACAGAGAACCACCATTACCAATCGGATCACCTGCCCTAAATATTTTGCTACTATCTTATGATTGGCCTCAAATATGACTAAGTGTAGCTGCAGCTTTAGCTGGCCTTTGGCCAGCAGACTTTGTAAATATATGCTACTAGCCAACAATAAGGCCTAGTTAATTAAAAGCCTTGCTGGTCTAGTCTAGAGCTGAAGCATATAATTATTGCAACCTCTCTTTTATAAAAATAAGATAGGAATTTTAACAGCCTTTTGTAGGTAAAAGCCTTTAAGTTAGAGTAGCAGCTTGGCTTTAGCAAGGCTAAGGGGGGTAAAATTAAAACTAGTAGCTACGCTATTGCGTTATCTTACTTTATCTTAAAACGCAAACAAACAAAATCATTAGTAAGGAGCTATATCAAATGCTACTAATATACTTGGTATTAAAATAATAAAAGCTACTGCCACAGGTAATAAATTTAACCAACATAAATCTATTAACTGATCATATCTTAATCTAGGTAGTGTTGCTCGGAACCAAACAAAGAAAAAACAAAAAATACAAGTTTTTAAACCTAGAATAATAGATTGAATATTAATGAAAGAATCATTAATAAAAATTTCAGGTAAATTATAGCCTCCTAAGAATAAAATAGCTGTTATACAACTAAATAATACGATTGATGAATATTCACCTAAAAAGAAGAAAACGAATGGTACTGAAGAGTGTTCAGTGAAAAATCCTGCAACTAATTCAGATTCAGCCTCTTGTAAATCAAAAGGAGTTCTAGAAGTTTCAGCTAATATAGCTATAAAATAAAAAATAAATACAGGTAATAAAGGTACTATAAACCAAATAGCTTGTTGACTTTCAATTATAGTAGTTAAATTTAAAGATCCAGTTAATAATATTATTATTAAAATTGCTGAACTTAAGATTAATTCATAAGATATCATTGCAGCTGTTGATCTTAAACTACCTAAGAAAGCATATTTAGAATTAGCTGACCATCCCGCTAATAAAACTCCATATACTCCTAAAGAAGATAAAGCTAAAGTATATAAAATACCTAATGAAAAATCTGATAATGATAAACCTTGACCAAAAGGTATTATTCCCCATCCTAATAAACTAAATACTAATGTTGATACTGGAGCTAAATAGAATAATACTTTATTTGATTGAGAAGGTATAACTGTTTCCTTCACTATTAATTTTAAAGCATCTGCAAATGGTTGTAATACTCCATAATATCCTACTGTATTAGGACCTACTCTTCTTTGATGAGCTGCTAATTGTTTTCTTTCTATTATTGTCATAAAAGCTACTGCTAATAAAACTGGTAAAATTACAGATAATACATCTATTAAATTAAATATTACCCCATTTAAACCTGAATTTGAAACAGCTGCTAAATTTGTATTTATTCCTAACATTTTTAATTTTGTTAAATTATTTTTCATCTTTACTTTTTATTAATTAGTAATTTTTTTAACCAACTAGCTGACCAGCTAAAGCAGGTAAGCAGAGAAAATATGACCTAGTCTAGGCTTCGCCTAGCGTAGCTATTGAAAGCCAAAGGCTTAAAATTTAATAGGTTTTATAAAAAAGTTTAAATGAAAACAACTGTATAAATAACACCAGCAGTTACTGCGCACTAGCCTAACAAAGGCTACTACTGCTATACTGTCAGTAAATAAAACCTAACCTAGCTGTAGCTAGGCTAGGCTGGTGCAGCTCTAATTAAATAAGAAGACTTCACTAAATTAAGCTTTAAGTTACTTTAGTTGTTACAGCCTAGGTATAATACCTAGTTGGTTTATTACGTTAAGTTAATAATTTTACTTAACCATCAAATGCTTATTGAATAATTTTATAGTTTAAGCACTTAAAAGCTGCCTTTTTGACGAAGATTACTAATTTTCAGCTTATCGTCACCTAGCTTACTTTGTAAGCAAGTAGTCGGCTAAGCCTAGTCTAGTTTTGCTAGCCTGGCAGATTCACACTATAACTAAATGAATGTATCCTTAATAGATTAACGTTATTTACTAAATTATTTTATTTTTTTATCGAAGGTATGGCATTTATATAAATGTAGCCAACCTGTTAGTTGAATTAGGCAAAGCCTCATCTAGCTGTAGCACCTAGGCCTTGTTAGATTACTACGCTAGACCAGCAACGACTAGTCTGGAGGTGGCCTAGTGTTAGCTAAAGGCAAGCAAAGCAGCTAAAGCCTAAAGCATAGTAGTTTGCTAGCTAAGATATATATTTATATACTTTATTCTAGACTAGATTAATTTGTTAAACTTAACTACTTTTAATAGCAACATCAGCCTATAAAGGTAAAACCTAATGCAGACTTGATTGTGTCTTGGCAAAGCCTATTGCAGGTCTTGGTTTTGCTTAAAGCAAGTAAAAGCTTTGCAGATAAAATCTGGTCATGCTATATTTTTAGCAGTAGTAGCTAGGCTAGATTAGCGTACGCTACTATAAGCCAAAGCCGTTAGACAAAAAGATGGGGGAACCAAAATAAGATTTACAGTTAATTGCCAGACCGCTACAACAACGGCTAAAGCTTACTAAAACTATATAAATTTAAACAGCTATTATAATTAAAGAAGCTAAGTAAATTATAACTAATCTAATTTCAGTGTGACTAATTATATTGTAGTAGCTACTGCTAGACTTTACGCCTTCTGCTACAGCTCCTATTGAGCTTGTATCAATAACAGCCAAGGCTGGGGCAAATACAATAAATAGTAACGATAGTAAACCTATTGTAATATAAAGAGAGTAAGTTGTTATTACACCAGTATCTAATTTAGCGATATTTATACCTGTACCAGTTAATTTATTGGCTAAACCATAAGGCCCTAATAATTCTATAGCTCCTCTATCTATATTTTTAGAAATATTATAACCAAGTTTAAATCCACTTTGTACTAAATAATGATTATAAACTACATCAAAATAATATTTACCATTTAAAAACCCATATATTTTTCTTCCTTGCCATAGGCCATAATTATTTACTAAATTATTTAAGAATCTAGGTTGTAAATGATATAAATAAAGAGCACTAGAAGCACCTAATAAACTAAGTATAGCAGGTAATAATTTAATTGTAGTACTTAAAGAGAATTCAGCTTCAATTAAAGGATTATTATTAGGTCTTATGAATAAAGAATTTCCGAAGAAATCTGAACCTACACCTACAAATAAATCACTAGCAACGAATCCAAAGAAAATACTAAATAAAGCTAAAATTAATAGAGGGATAATAACAGGTAATTTAGATTCATGTGAATTTAAATAAGATTGTTTTGGACCATTAGCTGTTCCTAAGAAAACTAAACTTATTAATCTAAAACTATAGAAAGCTGTAATACCTGCTGTAATAGATCCTAAAGTGTAAGCATACATTCCACTAAAACTATATTGTCCAAAAGCTAATTCTAAAATTAAATCTTTACTATAGAATCCAGTTAAGAAAGGTGTAGCTAATAAACTTAAAGAACCTGCTAACATAGCAGAATATGTAAATGGTAAGAATTTTATTAATCCACCCATTCTTCTTACATCTTGTTGATCTTGGAATGAATGAATTACAGCACCTGCACCTAAGAATAATAAAGCTTTAAAGAAAGCATGATTTACAGTATGCATTAAAGCAACATTGTATTGACTTAATCCTATTGCCATCATCATATATCCTAATTGAGATATAGTACTGAAAGCAATTATTCTTTTTAAATCATTACCTAATAAACCACAAGTACCAGCAAAAAAAGCTGTACTTGATCCTATTATTACTATTACTAATAAAGCATCTGGACTATATTCTAATATTGGTGAACTTCTTAATAATAAATAGATACCTGCAGTTACTAGTGTAGCAGCATGTAGTAAAGCACTTACTGGTGTTGGAGCTTCCATACTACCAGGTAACCATGAATGTAATGGTATATTAGCACTTTTAGCTAAAGCACCACCTAATAATAATAAAGATATTATACTTATTGCTAATTCATTCATATATGGTACTAAAGTAAATATTTGAGAATAATTAAATGTTCCAAATAATGCAAATATAGCAAAGAATCCTATACTCATTAACATATCTCCTCCTCTATTCATTGTAAATGCTAATATTGCAGCTTTATTCGCTTGTATTCTTGTAAAATAGAAATTAATTAATAAATAAGATACTACTCCTATTGCTTCCCATCCTACAAACAATACAAAATAATTACCACCACATATTAATACTAACATTCCACCTGTAAAGGCTGATAAATATGAGAAAAATCTTTGATTATGAGGATCTGCAGATAAATAATCTATACTATAGATATGTA
The DNA here is from genome assembly GCA_025093985.1 of Calvatia gigantea. Lineage (NCBI taxonomy): Eukaryota > Fungi > Basidiomycota > Agaricomycetes > Agaricales > Lycoperdaceae > Calvatia > Calvatia gigantea. Next base: position 16,356 of record JACAAK010000033.1, read on the forward strand.
TTAATGTTGAACAATATATTACTGCTAATCCTAATGATACTGTTAATTGATCAAAATAGAATTCCCATGATATTTGTAAAATTTCTGAATCTAACCATGTTCCTATATTAATATATACTGGTGATCCACATAAACCTACTTCATAAAAAGCTATACTCATTAATATTGAACAGATTATTAAACTACCACAAGTTACTATATGTGATCCTGTTACTCCTACTTTTCTACCTAATAAACCGGATACTAATGATCCTAATATTGGTAATACTATAATTCCTAAATACATTTAATTTCTTAATGAAATTGTTCCTCTTAATCTATAATATGCTACTAAAATACTTAAACCTATAACAGATTCTGCACCTGCTATTGATATTATATATATACTAAATGTTTGACCTACATTATCATCAAACCCATAAGAACTTATTAATACTAATAAAGTTACAGCTAATAACATTATTTCTATGGCTATGATCATAAGTATTATATTTTTTCTATTTAATATAAATCCTAAGATTCCTATTAAAAATAATAATATTGATAAATTCATTGTTTTTTTTAGTTCTAGCTACTAACATTCTTGTTTACATTTAATAATTGCTGCACTTAATTTTATAAGCCTAAAACAATAGTAGTAGCATTCGCTACGCTAGGCTTTGCCTAGACAAAGTAAGCTAGCCTAGCGTACGCTAGTGGCTGCAGCTAATGTGACTAGGCAAGTCAGCAAAAGTCTAATCCATACTAGGCCTAAAGTTTACTAGGCTTTACCTATTCCTGGCCTAGTTGTAGACAAACTAATACCGCTATAAATACTCTGCCACTGGAACAGATAAAACAAAATCTACTCCAGAGCTAAAATTAACACCTTTTACTAGCTGTTGATGAAATAAAAAAAGTAAGCTAGCCTGTTGTTTTAGCAAAAAAGGCTAGTCTAGTAAAGCTACTGCAAGTCTTAATTTCTTAATTGGAGAAAGATAGATTCGAACTATCATATTTGTAGTGCAAATACAACTGATTACCATTATCAGATTCCCCCCCTTAATTAATTAATAGTATTTATATTATATAGTAGTAGCATTCGCTACGCTAGGCTGTTCCTATAGCCTTGTTTATCATAAAAATTTGATGTGAACATCAAAGACTAGGATTGCTTTACCTAGCTAAAGGCATCTTTCCTTGTCCTTGCTAAAGCCAGGCTTTGTTGATTTAATCAACTCTAACTCTTTTATATTTTAATAATTTAAATACATATCTTCTAAGTTAAAAGCTTAGTTAAGCTAGTCTTGCTAAGCCTAATGCTAGTTAAAGCTAATTAATTAAACTGGTTCTTAATAATTATAGCAAATTAGTGGGGGTTGTAGTTGCAGCCACTAGCGTACGCTAGGCTACTAGCAGTCTTTTAGCTGTAATAGCTTACGTTAGGCTCTGCGAAATAGTACTAAACAATTAAAAATAACAAAAATAGTTAAATAAAACCTACTAGTTGCTTTAAAGTAAGCTAGCAATTAAGTGTTACCCCAGAAGTAAACAGCAACAAATAAGAATAACCAAACTACATCTACAAAGTGCCAGTATAAAATACTAGCTTCAAAGTTAAAGTGGTGTTTTGTAGTACTATGGTAATTAATAATTCTAGATAAAGCTACAGTAATAAATATTGTTCCTACTATTACGTGTAATCCGTGTAATCCTGTACTACAGAAGAAAGCTGAACCATAAACACTATCAGCTATTGTAAATCCAGCTTCAGAATATTCATAGTATTGTAAAGCAGTGAATACTATAGCTAAAATTATTGTAAAGATTACTCCATCTATAGTTCCTTTTCTATTTCCAGCTATTAGAGCATGGTGTCCATATGTAATGAAAGCACCACTACTTAATAATAAGAATGTATTTAATAATGGTATAGCAAAAGGATCTAATGGTGTTATACCTACTGGAGGCCAAGAACCTCCTATTTCTATAGCAGGAGATAAACTAGAATGGAAGAAAGCCCAGAATATAGATAAGAAAGCAAATACTTCACTAACGATAAATAATACTATACCAAACATTAATCCGTTTTTTACTTCTTTTGTATGGTGTCCTAAATAAGTTCCTTCTATAACTACATCTCTAAACCATAATATCATTCCAAATAGTGTTAATATAAACCCTGAAGTTAAAATATATCCACCATATGGATAACCGTGCATATAAGTAACTGCACCTATTGTTAAATTTAATAATGAGAAACTAGTTAATATTGGCCAAGGAGATGGATCTACTAAATGAAAAGGAAAATGTTGAAATTTATTAATTGTATTATTTTGTAACATTTTCTATTTTGTTTAAATATTAGCCTTAACATTCTATTTTCAACCTTTAGGCTTGCCGAAAAATAACATACTAGCAACCTGGCTGCAATATTGCAAGGCGGCTACTGCTATAACAGCTCAAGCTGCAGCGTATAAACTGCTGCAATATAGAATTACTTAGTATATACTAATATATTTTTTATTGTTTATTTGTTTTAAACTTTATATTTTTATATTAATATAAGATACTTTTATAGGTGTTTTTTAATAAAGGTCTTTCCTTGATGTAGCGACAGATATAGACTAGCGTTAGCTGACTATGTCAGCTGCTGCAGCAGCATATAAAATATGAACTGGTTTGCTTATACCTTCACTAAGTTCATATTTTATATGCTGCTGCAGCAGCTGACATAGTCAGCTAACGCTAGTCTATATCTGTCGCTACATCAAGGAAAGACCTTTATTAAAAAACACCTATAAAAGTATCTTATATTAATATAAAAATATAAAGTTTAAAACAAATAAACAATAAAAAATATATTAGTATATACTAAGTAATTCTATATTGCAGCAGTTTATACGCTGCAGCTTGAGCTGTTATAGCAGTAGCCGCCTTGCAATATTGCAGCCAGGTTGCTAGTATGTTATTTTTCGGCAAGCCTAAAGGTTGAAAATAGAATGTTAAGGCTAATATTTAAACAAAATAGAAAATGTTACAAAATAATACAATTAATAAATTTCAACATTTTCCTTTTCATTTAGTAGATCCATCTCCTTGGCCAATATTAACTAGTTTCTCATTATTAAATTTAACAATAGGTGCAGTTACTTATATGCACGGTTATCCATATGGTGGATATATTTTAACTTCAGGGTTTATATTAACACTATTTGGAATGATATTATGGTTTAGAGATGTAGTTATAGAAGGAACTTATTTAGGACACCATACAAAAGAAGTAAAAAACGGATTAATGTTTGGTATAGTATTATTTATCGTTAGTGAAGTATTTGCTTTCTTATCTATATTCTGGGCTTTCTTCCATTCTAGTTTATCTCCTGCTATAGAAATAGGAGGTTCTTGGCCTCCAGTAGGTATAACACCATTAGATCCTTTTGCTATACCATTATTAAATACATTCTTATTATTAAGTAGTGGTGCTTTCATTACATATGGACACCATGCTCTAATAGCTGGAAATAGAAAAGGAACTATAGATGGAGTAATCTTTACAATAATTTTAGCTATAGTATTCACTGCTTTACAATACTATGAATATTCTGAAGCTGGATTTACAATAGCTGATAGTGTTTATGGTTCAGCTTTCTTCTGTAGTACAGGATTACACGGATTACACGTAATAGTAGGAACAATATTTATTACTGTAGCTTTATCTAGAATTATTAATTACCATAGTACTACAAAACACCACTTTAACTTTGAAGCTAGTATTTTATACTGGCACTTTGTAGATGTAGTTTGGTTATTCTTATTTGTTGCTGTTTACTTCTGGGGTAACACTTAATTGCTAGCTTACTTTAAAGCAACTAGTAGGTTTTATTTAACTATTTTTGTTATTTTTAATTGTTTAGTACTATTTCGCAGAGCCTAACGTAAGCTATTACAGCTAAAAGACTGCTAGTAGCCTAGCGTACGCTAGTGGCTGCAACTACAACCCCCACTAATTTGCTATAATTATTAAGAACCAGTTTAATTAATTAGCTTTAACTAGCATTAGGCTTAGCAAGACTAGCTTAACTAAGCTTTTAACTTAGAAGATATGTATTTAAATTATTAAAATATAAAAGAGTTAGAGTTGATTAAATCAACAAAGCCTGGCTTTAGCAAGGACAAGGAAAGATGCCTTTAGCTAGGTAAAGCAATCCTAGTCTTTGATGTTCACATCAAATTTTTATGATAAACAAGGCTATAGGAACAGCCTAGCGTAGCGAATGCTACTACTATATAATATAAATACTATTAATTAATTAAGGGGGGGAATCTGATAATGGTAATCAGTTGTATTTGCACTACAAATATGATAGTTCGAATCTATCTTTCTCCAATTAAGAAATTAAGACTTGCAGTAGCTTTACTAGACTAGCCTTTTTTGCTAAAACAACAGGCTAGCTTACTTTTTTTATTTCATCAACAGCTAGTAAAAGGTGTTAATTTTAGCTCTGGAGTAGATTTTGTTTTATCTGTTCCAGTGGCAGAGTATTTATAGCGGTATTAGTTTGTCTACAACTAGGCCAGGAATAGGTAAAGCCTAGTAAACTTTAGGCCTAGTATGGATTAGACTTTTGCTGACTTGCCTAGTCACATTAGCTGCAGCCACTAGCGTACGCTAGGCTAGCTTACTTTGTCTAGGCAAAGCCTAGCGTAGCGAATGCTACTACTATTGTTTTAGGCTTATAAAATTAAGTGCAGCAATTATTAAATGTAAACAAGAATGTTAGTAGCTAGAACTAAAAAAAACAATGAATTTATCAATATTATTATTTTTAATAGGAATCTTAGGATTTATATTAAATAGAAAAAATATAATACTTATGATCATAGCCATAGAAATAATGTTATTAGCTGTAACTTTATTAGTATTAATAAGTTCTTATGGGTTTGATGATAATGTAGGTCAAACATTTAGTATATATATAATATCAATAGCAGGTGCAGAATCTGTTATAGGTTTAAGTATTTTAGTAGCATATTATAGATTAAGAGGAACAATTTCATTAAGAAATTAAATGTATTTAGGAATTATAGTATTACCAATATTAGGATCATTAGTATCCGGTTTATTAGGTAGAAAAGTAGGAGTAACAGGATCACATATAGTAACTTGTGGTAGTTTAATAATCTGTTCAATATTAATGAGTATAGCTTTTTATGAAGTAGGTTTATGTGGATCACCAGTATATATTAATATAGGAACATGGTTAGATTCAGAAATTTTACAAATATCATGGGAATTCTATTTTGATCAATTAACAGTATCATTAGGATTAGCAGTAATATATTGTTCAACATTAATACATATCTATAGTATAGATTATTTATCTGCAGATCCTCATAATCAAAGATTTTTCTCATATTTATCAGCCTTTACAGGTGGAATGTTAGTATTAATATGTGGTGGTAATTATTTTGTATTGTTTGTAGGATGGGAAGCAATAGGAGTAGTATCTTATTTATTAATTAATTTCTATTTTACAAGAATACAAGCGAATAAAGCTGCAATATTAGCATTTACAATGAATAGAGGAGGAGATATGTTAATGAGTATAGGATTCTTTGCTATATTTGCATTATTTGGAACATTTAATTATTCTCAAATATTTACTTTAGTACCATATATGAATGAATTAGCAATAAGTATAATATCTTTATTATTATTAGGTGGTGCTTTAGCTAAAAGTGCTAATATACCATTACATTCATGGTTACCTGGTAGTATGGAAGCTCCAACACCAGTAAGTGCTTTACTACATGCTGCTACACTAGTAACTGCAGGTATCTATTTATTATTAAGAAGTTCACCAATATTAGAATATAGTCCAGATGCTTTATTAGTAATAGTAATAATAGGATCAAGTACAGCTTTTTTTGCTGGTACTTGTGGTTTATTAGGTAATGATTTAAAAAGAATAATTGCTTTCAGTACTATATCTCAATTAGGATATATGATGATGGCAATAGGATTAAGTCAATACAATGTTGCTTTAATGCATACTGTAAATCATGCTTTCTTTAAAGCTTTATTATTCTTAGGTGCAGGTGCTGTAATTCATTCATTCCAAGATCAACAAGATGTAAGAAGAATGGGTGGATTAATAAAATTCTTACCATTTACATATTCTGCTATGTTAGCAGGTTCTTTAAGTTTATTAGCTACACCTTTCTTAACTGGATTCTATAGTAAAGATTTAATTTTAGAATTAGCTTTTGGACAATATAGTTTTAGTGGAATGTATGCTTACACTTTAGGATCTATTACAGCAGGTATTACAGCTTTCTATAGTTTTAGATTAATAAGTTTAGTTTTCTTAGGAACAGCTAATGGTCCAAAACAATCTTATTTAAATTCACATGAATCTAAATTACCTGTTATTATCCCTCTATTAATTTTAGCTTTATTTAGTATTTTCTTTGGATTCGTTGCTAGTGATTTATTTGTAGGTGTAGGTTCAGATTTCTTCGGAAATTCTTTATTCATAAGACCTAATAATAATCCTTTAATTGAAGCTGAATTCTCTTTAAGTACTACAATTAAATTATTACCTGCTATACTTAGTTTATTAGGTGCTTCTAGTGCTCTTTATTTATATCATTTACAACCTAGATTCTTAAATAATTTAGTAAATAATTATGGCCTATGGCAAGGAAGAAAAATATATGGGTTTTTAAATGGTAAATATTATTTTGATGTAGTTTATAATCATTATTTAGTACAAAGTGGATTTAAACTTGGTTATAATATTTCTAAAAATATAGATAGAGGAGCTATAGAATTATTAGGGCCTTATGGTTTAGCCAATAAATTAACTGGTACAGGTATAAATATCGCTAAATTAGATACTGGTGTAATAACAACTTACTCTCTTTATATTACAATAGGTTTACTATCGTTACTATTTATTGTATTTGCCCCAGCCTTGGCTGTTATTGATACAAGCTCAATAGGAGCTGTAGCAGAAGGCGTAAAGTCTAGCAGTAGCTACTACAATATAATTAGTCACACTGAAATTAGATTAGTTATAATTTACTTAGCTTCTTTAATTATAATAGCTGTTTAAATTTATATAGTTTTAGTAAGCTTTAGCCGTTGTTGTAGCGGTCTGGCAATTAACTGTAAATCTTATTTTGGTTCCCCCATCTTTTTGTCTAACGGCTTTGGCTTATAGTAGCGTACGCTAATCTAGCCTAGCTACTACTGCTAAAAATATAGCATGACCAGATTTTATCTGCAAAGCTTTTACTTGCTTTAAGCAAAACCAAGACCTGCAATAGGCTTTGCCAAGACACAATCAAGTCTGCATTAGGTTTTACCTTTATAGGCTGATGTTGCTATTAAAAGTAGTTAAGTTTAACAAATTAATCTAGTCTAGAATAAAGTATATAAATATATATCTTAGCTAGCAAACTACTATGCTTTAGGCTTTAGCTGCTTTGCTTGCCTTTAGCTAACACTAGGCCACCTCCAGACTAGTCGTTGCTGGTCTAGCGTAGTAATCTAACAAGGCCTAGGTGCTACAGCTAGATGAGGCTTTGCCTAATTCAACTAACAGGTTGGCTACATTTATATAAATGCCATACCTTCGATAAAAAAATAAAATAATTTAGTAAATAACGTTAATCTATTAAGGATACATTCATTTAGTTATAGTGTGAATCTGCCAGGCTAGCAAAACTAGACTAGGCTTAGCCGACTACTTGCTTACAAAGTAAGCTAGGTGACGATAAGCTGAAAATTAGTAATCTTCGTCAAAAAGGCAGCTTTTAAGTGCTTAAACTATAAAATTATTCAATAAGCATTTGATGGTTAAGTAAAATTATTAACTTAACGTAATAAACCAACTAGGTATTATACCTAGGCTGTAACAACTAAAGTAACTTAAAGCTTAATTTAGTGAAGTCTTCTTATTTAATTAGAGCTGCACCAGCCTAGCCTAGCTACAGCTAGGTTAGGTTTTATTTACTGACAGTATAGCAGTAGTAGCCTTTGTTAGGCTAGTGCGCAGTAACTGCTGGTGTTATTTATACAGTTGTTTTCATTTAAACTTTTTTATAAAACCTATTAAATTTTAAGCCTTTGGCTTTCAATAGCTACGCTAGGCGAAGCCTAGACTAGGTCATATTTTCTCTGCTTACCTGCTTTAGCTGGTCAGCTAGTTGGTTAAAAAAATTACTAATTAATAAAAAGTAAAGATGAAAAATAATTTAACAAAATTAAAAATGTTAGGAATAAATACAAATTTAGCAGCTGTTTCAAATTCAGGTTTAAATGGGGTAATATTTAATTTAATAGATGTATTATCTGTAATTTTACCAGTTTTATTAGCAGTAGCTTTTATGACAATAATAGAAAGAAAACAATTAGCAGCTCATCAAAGAAGAGTAGGTCCTAATACAGTAGGATATTATGGAGTATTACAACCATTTGCAGATGCTTTAAAATTAATAGTGAAGGAAACAGTTATACCTTCTCAATCAAATAAAGTATTATTCTATTTAGCTCCAGTATCAACATTAGTATTTAGTTTATTAGGATGGGGAATAATACCTTTTGGTCAAGGTTTATCATTATCAGATTTTTCATTAGGTATTTTATATACTTTAGCTTTATCTTCTTTAGGAGTATATGGAGTTTTATTAGCGGGATGGTCAGCTAATTCTAAATATGCTTTCTTAGGTAGTTTAAGATCAACAGCTGCAATGATATCTTATGAATTAATCTTAAGTTCAGCAATTTTAATAATAATATTATTAACTGGATCTTTAAATTTAACTACTATAATTGAAAGTCAACAAGCTATTTGGTTTATAGTACCTTTATTACCTGTATTTATTTTTTATTTTATAGCTATATTAGCTGAAACTTCTAGAACTCCTTTTGATTTACAAGAGGCTGAATCTGAATTAGTTGCAGGATTTTTCACTGAACACTCTTCAGTACCATTCGTTTTCTTCTTTTTAGGTGAATATTCATCAATCGTATTATTTAGTTGTATAACAGCTATTTTATTCTTAGGAGGCTATAATTTACCTGAAATTTTTATTAATGATTCTTTCATTAATATTCAATCTATTATTCTAGGTTTAAAAACTTGTATTTTTTGTTTTTTCTTTGTTTGGTTCCGAGCAACACTACCTAGATTAAGATATGATCAGTTAATAGATTTATGTTGGTTAAATTTATTACCTGTGGCAGTAGCTTTTATTATTTTAATACCAAGTATATTAGTAGCATTTGATATAGCTCCTTACTAATGATTTTGTTTGTTTGCGTTTTAAGATAAAGTAAGATAACGCAATAGCGTAGCTACTAGTTTTAATTTTACCCCCCTTAGCCTTGCTAAAGCCAAGCTGCTACTCTAACTTAAAGGCTTTTACCTACAAAAGGCTGTTAAAATTCCTATCTTATTTTTATAAAAGAGAGGTTGCAATAATTATATGCTTCAGCTCTAGACTAGACCAGCAAGGCTTTTAATTAACTAGGCCTTATTGTTGGCTAGTAGCATATATTTACAAAGTCTGCTGGCCAAAGGCCAGCTAAAGCTGCAGCTACACTTAGTCATATTTGAGGCCAATCATAAGATAGTAGCAAAATATTTAGGGCAGGTGATCCGATTGGTAATGGTGGTTCTCTGTAAAAGAATTGGTTTACAGCCGTAAAAGGTTCGATTCCTTTACTGCTCAAAATTTTAATAAATATAGGCTAATTTATAATTAATATAATTAACTAACTACTGGTAGCTTTTCTAGGCAAAGCCTACATCATCAAAGGCTATTCTAACTAGCAGCAAGATTTTTGTTATTTTAAATATTTGCCTCATAATTAAAATCTGGATTAGGCTTTGCCTAACGTTAGCTACAAGATCTTATTAGTAATACAATAGTAGCAGTAGCGGCAGTAGCGTAAGCTAGCCTAGGCTAGGGCTTGAATAAGGTTACAATAATACCTATAAATTATAATAAATTTGATTACAACAATTATTAGTTGCCGTAATTGACTAACTGTAATTAATAATTGGATACCTGCTTAATTGAACTAGTATTGGTGGTAAAATAGTATAATTAGTTAGCTTTGCTTACTTTAATTAGGCTAGCCTAGCTGCAGTACCCTATACTTACTATAAGCCGACTAGCTAAAGCTAGTCTGCCGCTACTGCAGCTGGGTGCTAGTCTAGCCTTTGGCTAGAAAGCTTAGTACTAAGCCGCTCTTTCAATAGGCTTGTATCAAATGTAATAATCTTCAGTCAAATAAAAACAAAATTCAAAATTATGAAAACATTATTTATCTTATCTCCATTAAGTCAATTTGAAGTTACAAGTTTAATAGGATTAAATGCTCCAATATTAGGTCACTTAAATTTAACATTAACAAATTTAGGGTTATATTCTTTATTTGTATTATTTGTAGTAGTAGGTTTACATTACTTTGGTAATAATGATTCAAACTTAATACCAAGTAAATGGTCAGTTTCTTTAGAATCATCATATGCTAGTTTAAGTTCTATGGTAAGAGAACAAATAGGAGCACAAAGTGAAATTTATTTACCTTTTGTATATTCATTATTCTTCTTCATATTAATAGGTAACTTAATATCTAATGTTCCATATTCATTTGCTGTAACAGCAAGTGGTGTAGTTTCATTAGGTCTAAGTGTAACTATCTTTATTGGAGTTACTATATTAGCTTTATCAATACATGGTATTAAATTCTTCTCTTTCTTTATTCCTGCTGGTACTCCTTTAGCTTTAGTACCTTTATTAGTTTTAATTGAATTAATATCTTATTTAGCTAGAGCTGTTTCTTTAGGAGTTAGATTATTCGCTAATATTGTAGCTGGACACACTTTACTAAAAATCTTATCTACTTATCTATATAAATTATTCACAGGTAGCTTAATTGTAGCTATAATTACTTTAGTTCCTTTCACAATATTCTTAGCTTTAATCGGTTTAGAATTAGCTGTTTCTTTAATCCAAGCTTTCGTATTCACACTATTAGTGTGCTCTTACTTAAAAGATGCTATAGAATTACACTAATTTATACTAGCGTAAGCTAGCCTAGGCTATAATTTTAAGCTTTATTTTTAATAATTGTAGTAGCCTTGCTACGCTACTTTAAGATGATTTAACTTAAAACCCCCAATTTTAATTGTATTTAGTTAATTTTAAAGCATCCATTAAAGTTGGCGTCCCGCAACCTGATTAGTCTAGCCAAAGGAAAGTAGTAGTAGCTAGCTAGCCTAGACTGTCTAGTCTTACAAAGCTAGTTTATTTAAGGCCTAGTTAAATTCAACCTTGCTAGCCCTTATAGTTTTAGAAGGAATTAGCAGTCAAGCTGCTAATCCAATTACATTGGAATAGCTTTGCTAGTCTTTAAAAGCTTTAATATAAATACTATTTATTAAGCCTCAACTATATTATGTTTTAGCTGCTGGCAACATCAAACTAGATCTACTAAAAGTAGTTAAGTTAAAAAATTACTAATTTAGTGTAGCATTCGCTACTGCAGCCTCAAGGCTGCAAGGGAGTAGTAGCTTTACTAAGTCAGGGTAAGCCAAGCAGCGGCTTTGCAGATAAAAATCTGCTACTGCTTGGCAAGAAAAAGTTTAATAAAGCCTATAATTTAAAGGTAGAATAATTTCTTGATGAGGAATCTGTAGAAGTTCAAATCTTCTTGGGCTTAAATTAATTAAATTAGTTATAGTGTCTATTATTGACAATAGTTTTAGTTAAAATATAAATATTAAATGTAACACGAAAAATTAATACCTTTAACTTAACTTAAGTTAATAGTATTTAAATTTTATTTAATAAATCTTATTTTCATAAGATATTATCTCTGTGGCTTAAACTTACTGAGTAAATTTTAGTTTAGCCGCTGTAGGCCAGACTAGCTATGCCAGTCTAGGCTAGCTAGCTATTACTACTTTCCAGATAAAGTAGTAGGCTTTGCCTAGACCAGTCTTTGGCCGCTGCTGCAGCTGTAAATATAAAGCCTCTTCATTTTAATGTTGTAATATAAATATTAAGCTAGTTTCTAGCTTTTAGCTAAAATATATAAAAATAAATAAAAATTATTAATATAATAAAAAAATTAGATTAGCTTAAATTAAAGCGACTAAAAATAAGATAAAACCTAGACTAGACTTTGTTTTTTTCCAAAGACTAGTCTTGGCTAGGCAGAAAAATTAAATTAAATGAGACTATTAAAAACCCATGTACTTCTTAGATTAGTTAATTCTTATGTAGTAGATTCACCTCAACCTGCTAATATTACTTATTTATGGAATTTTGGTTCATTATTAGCTACATGTCTAATAATACAAATATTAACTGGAGCTTTCTTAGCTATGCATTATACACCAAGTGTAGATTTTGCATTTAATAGTGTAGAACACATAATGAGAGATGTAAATAATGGATGGATTATTAGATATACACATGCTAATGTAGCTTCATTTTTCTTTATCTTTGTTTATATGCACATAGGTAGAGGATTATACTATGGTTCATATCATTCACCAAGAACATTAGTTTGGTCTATAGGAGTAATTATTTTAATTCTTATGATGGCTATAGCTTTCTTAGGTTTTATTGGCCTAAAATGGATGAGTTTTTTAATTGAGAAGTATCAAGTTTACAATACGCTTCTATTTCACTTCCTATTGTTTGTAGTAACAATCTTCAAAGCTTTCTTGATGAACACCATATTAAACCTGTTATGGTATTTGAAGATCTAACAAATCCAGATACTAAAAAATTGGCTTATCGAACATTGAAGCCATTTTAAGGAATCTATCTTGTAGTCAATTTGGCTAATAGAAAATATTATGTAGGAAGCGCTGTCACAGGCAATATTTATATGCGAATGCATAAACATCTGTTTTCGAAGATGGGAAATATTTTAGTAGGAAGAGCTGTCGAAAAGTACGGATTAGAAAATTTTGTTTTCTTGTTTTAGAGATTGTACCTCATGAGGATACTGTTGATGTTAAATTACTTCTTGAACGAGAAGACTATTATATAAAGTCTATGAGTCCTGAATATAATATTGCTCCACTAGCTACTAATAGTGCTGGTTGGGAGCATTCTTAAGAATCTTTACAGAAGATGAAACAAGATTATTAAGAGGAACGACGACAAAGAGTAGGTGAACATCAACAAAGGGAAAACTCTGTCTGAAGAGACTCGAAATCTTATGCGAGAAGCTGCACTACAACGAAAGCCAATGTCGATGGAATCTCGACTAAAATGTTGCTGTAAATGTGCGACCTATTACATAAACTAATCTTGACGGTACTAATCTACAAAATTTCAGTAGTATAGTAGAAGCAGCTAAAGTAATAGAGTGCAGTTAAAAAACGATTCGACGAGCATTATAATCTAATGGTATTATTAAGCGAAAATACCTGGTAACAGATACTATTGATACATAATTCAATTAGAAGAACGCATTTATAGTCCTATTGTGGTCCCCCCTTAAAATTTACATAAAGAAAAGGGTAGCTATACCGACTTTGTTTAGTCAGGCAAGGTCTAGGTAAAGCCTAACAATAGAATACCTCGACAAGGGTATTGAGAAGAGAGTAAAAACAAAATTTCTTCTTGGCGATGCAAGTGAAACGGTTAACGGAAGTTATCACCTTTCAAGACCGTCGGTTGTATGTACAATCGCTACAGACTGGGTCACTTGTGGGTGCCTGAAATGGTGCTTAATGTACAGTCGAACATCTGATTCTAATAGTGAATCTCAAGGCCTAAAATGATGTAATAAGAATAATAAGCTTATTTATTAATTAGGTACAACTACTATTCATTGTGATATTTGATATAATAAAAGGAGTTTTGTTTTACCTTTTTCAAATTTAATTGCTATTAATTCAAATTTTACGCATCCTGTATTTTTCGAATTTTGGAAAAATCGGGGTTTTCTGTTTCTAAGCACAAAATGATTTTTCCCAATTAATTTCCTTTTTTAAGGTTTGCGTCTAAATTGTTTAACAAAATTTATAACCAAGGGCGAAGTGGGGTTTGCAATCTCCTTCTTTTTTTTTTAAAAAAGGAACAAGTTTCTTTTTAGCCCAAGGCCACCGAAGTTCGGACTTTTGAATTAATACCAGCAATCCGGTTATAGTTCAGTCCGTGGTTTAAAAAGGAGCTTGAGTTTTTGTAAAAACTTCCCGCTGGAAAATCCTAAATTAACACTTTAAAAAATGAACAATGTTTTAAAAAACAAGGACTACGGAAACCAAAAGAATCCAAGCGGTGGCCTCAGGACAACCCCGAAGCCCTTCCGGGTTTTAATTTTTAAAAATGGATAAATTAAATCCGCCAATTTAAAAAATGGGTTTAAATTTGATTAAAAATTGACATAAATTTCCCGTTTTATGCCTTTCCCATAAAAACCCCAAAAAGATTTCAAAACTTGGTCCCAATTTAAATTTGAAAACCCTTTAAAAGTTATTTGGTTTTCAGGGTGGGCAATTTAAAAAAAAAATTTTTCGGAATTTAGATTTTTTTATGGCAAAAAATTTTTAAAAAACTTTAATTTTTCCCGATTGTTTTTAAATCTTTCGTTTTAAAAAAAACAAAAAATTTTGATAAGAGTAAAAATAAAATTCTTTTTTTTCTACAATTTTAATTTTTAATACACAAAAATTGTTTTTAAATTTGAAAGAAAATAGTTTTAAAAATTCGTTTATTACCCTGATTTACTTATTGGAAGGAGCGGTTTTTTAAATAAATTTACTTTTAAAAACTTTGGTTTTACCCCAAGTTTTTTAAAATTAAAAGCCGGGTTTTTTTAAAAAAAAATACCTTAATGTTCAATACATAAACATAAAAAAGGAGACAGAATTTATATATGGGGAGAAACCATGGTTGTGATAAGACACACATATCTAAGTTTATGCATACAAATATGCTTTACAAAATAAACTCTTATAATTAATATAATTTATGTAAGTGATCTATTACCTTTCTATGCTATTTTAAGATCTATACCTAATAAATTATTAGGAGTTTTAGCTATGTTTGGATCATTATTAATTTTATTAATTTTACCTTTAACAGATTTATCTAGAATTAGAGGTTCAACTTTCAGACCTATTATGAAATTAGCCTTCTGGTCATTAATAGTAGATTTCATAATATTAATGTGGATTGGATCACAACATCCTGAAACACCTTACTTAGAAATTGGTCAAATAGCCACTACATTCTACTTCGCATGGTTCCTTGTATTAGTTCCATTTATTGGTCTAGTTGAAAATACTTTCTTTGACTTAGCTACTACAACAGAAGCAAAAGCTTAATTAGCAAATACCCCCTAGCTGACTTGATGAAAAGATCAATTTTATTAATAAATAATTTTTAAATAAAAATAATAGTAGCCTTTGTTATGAAATCAAAAAATATCTTGACTTTGTCAACAACTTTCAAATCTTTTTTATTTGCTGCTAAATTAATAAGTATTAGCCTTTGTTGGCAAAGCCAAGAAGTTAGTAATAAAAAGGTAATTTTAATTTAAATTTTAAAAGAGATAAAAATGAGTTTTATCCCGTGAGACTATTTCGGTTAACAGTAGGAAAGACTTTAAAGATAATTCTTAAGATGCCTAGCAGCTGAGCTGCTCTGTGTTTAAGTTGTATGTTAATAGCAGCTACTTGCCTTTTTTATATTAGCTTTAGGCCAGATTAGCAGCGGCATATAAATATGCTGCCGCTACTGTTACTATCCTATAACCAGTAAATTAAGATGTAAAAATAAATTAATTTTATAAATGATAAATTTAGCTAGTTTAATTTCAACTATATACAATGATGCGGCTCAACCTTGGCAATTAGGTTTCCAAGATAGTGCTGCTCCAGGTTACACAGGTCTAATCACATTACACAATACTATAGGTTTCTATTTAATAGTAATATCTGTAGCTGTATCTTGGACATTATTTACTATAATTTACTACTTCAATTCAAATAAAAACCCTATTGCACATAAATATTTAACACATGGAACAGTATTAGAATTAGTTTGGACAATAACACCAGCTTTAGTTTTAATTGCTATTGCTTTCCCTTCATTTAGATTATTATATTTAATGGATGAAGTAATATCTCCTACCTTAACTATTAAAGCTGTAGGTCATCAATGGTATTGGTCATATGAATACTCTGATTTTGTTACAGATACTGGAGAATCTATTGATTTTGATTCATATGCAATACATGAAGCAGACTTAGAATTAGGACAATTTAGACTATTAGATGTAGATAATAATTAATTGTACCAGTAGATTGCCACATAAGATTAATTGTTACTGGAGCTGATGTATTACACTCTTTCGCTGTTCCTTCATTAGGTTTAAAATTAGATGCTGTACCTGGTAGATTAAATCAAGTTTCTTTCTTAGCTGAAAGAACTGGTACATTCTACGGTCAATGTTCTGAACTATGTGGAGTATGGCACGGATTTATGCCTATAGTAGTTGAAGCAGTATCTTCACCTGACTTCTTAGTATGGGTTGATTCAGCTTCTGAATAGCCATTATTTTTAGATTAGTAGCAGTTATAGTTAGGCTAGCAGTAGCAGCCTTTGGCTTATTCCTGACCAATATGGCGAACAAAGTATAGCCTTTGGCTAGGCCAGATTTTATATGCTACTACTGTTATTGGTTTACAAATATTTAAATATTTACCCCCTCTAGGCTTTGCCTACAGCTAAAGAAGGCTGCTAATTGACCAATATGGCGAACAAAGTCTTGCCTTTGGCTAGGCCAGATTTTATATGCTACTACAATTATTTGTGTAACTTTTGCAACCAAAGCAGGTTTATACTTTTAGAGTATCAGTATACAAAATTATAAAATCTTTAATATAAGTTACCTCATATATAATTTAAGATTGTCACTAGCGGCTGCTGCCGCAGGCCGGAGTCGCCAAACACGGTTGCTGTAGGCTTTGCCTACCCTCTGATTAAGTCAGGTTTAGCTAGGATTAATCTGGCCTTGCCTTTGGCAAGCAGCTTTAATTTATAGTAGCTAGCTATAACAGGTTGAGTAATAATGTGTTGCTGCGGATAAAAAGGGCTAGGGTGCTTTAAATTTAAAGCTTTATAATTATAAGCAAAGTCTTGCTAAGGGGGTAAGACAGCTGCTTTTTTTTTTTTTTTTTTTTTTTTTTTTTTTTTTTTTTTTTTTTTTTTTTTTTTTTTTTTTTTTTTTTTTTTTTTTTTTTTTTTTTTTTTTTTTTTTTTTTTTTTTTTTTTTTTTTTTTTTTTTTTTTTTTTTTTTTTTTTTTTTTTTTTTTTTTTTTTTTTTTTTTTTTTTTTTTTTTTTTTTTTTTTTTTTTTTTTTTTTTTTTTTTTTTTTTTTTTTTTTTTTTTTTTTTTTTTTTAAAAAAAA
>JACAAK010000034.1:0-42142 GCA_025093985.1 Calvatia gigantea
AAAAATGAAAACTTCGTTAATTGGTCCTTCCGATAAAGGCCTTCAGAAGTCTTCACACTTTTTTTTCTGATTAGGTATTACCTTTTTCTCTTACGGGAACGAACGTTACAGATATTCGCGAACATTATCCTTTGGATATCTATGATCTTAACTCCATCTGTTCTCGTTTCCGAATGAAAAAAGTATCGGTTGACTATATACCTTTTACCCTATCTTCAGATTTTTTAGTTGATTTTGGTAAGTTTTCTATAGCCCTTGACACTCTTTACAGCAAGGATCTGAATAAAGCTCATGTTATTGAGTCATTAGAAATTAAACGTCGTTACTGGGAAGAAGAGCACAATACGCCGTTCAAACTGATCACTGAAAAAGACATTCCTGCTACGGTACTAGAGAACATTAAATGGCTGTATGTAGAAAAAAATGACCTTGAAATAACAAATCACATGATTGATCAAGCAGTTTATTTTATGGAAGAAATTAGCCAGTACCCTCAAAGCTCATTAATCCAATTTTGTAAGCATTCTGACCAAACTCAAAAAATGGGTATCGGAGCGACGCTCGCATTGTTTAGAAAATTATTTGCACTGCGAATACTTCAATTTAATCTAGAAATTTCGTACTTGGAGCTTAAACTCTCTGATATTCATGCAAGTAATTTGCTCCAGAATGAGAATACAGTCCATGCAACTAATTAATTCAGTTTACATCTTGAATTCAACACAATACCGAATACTCAAATTCTTACCGCAGTATACGGTATGGATTGCGATTGATAATAAAAATGCTTTTCCTGAACTCATTTTGTCTAAGGAACTTCAAACTCTCTCAGATGATCAAAGCCTGATACCAGCGCAAGATCCTTATGAATACTTAAAACGATTAAACTTGAGTGAAGATTCTATTCAACTCAAAAAAAGAGATGAAAACTTTTTAATTATTCAAGATTTAATTAATGATGAACAAGTTCTTATCAATACAAAAATCAGGACTGTAAAAATTAAAACTATACATCTAGAGAAAGAAGTATCAATTAATAAAATTCTACGACTCCTAAGACGCTACTGGCAGCGTGGTCAAACTATAAATGCTTTGGTACCGGACTATGAAAACTCAGGTGGAAAAGGTCAAAAAGAGCTATAGGTGATAAAAAAATTGGCAGACCACGCATCTATGAATCGAATGGAGGTAAGAATGTCACTGAACAGGTTGAATTATATTTTAAGAAAGCCATCGAAGAGTATTTAGTTCCTGTCAAAAAACAATCCATTAACGAAACTTATCTTCGGTTTAAAAGTGTATTTTCTAAGCACTTTCATCAAGTGCAAACCTCAGATATTCCAACCTATGCTCAATTCTATTATTTTTATAATACGCGATATAGAAATAAGAACAATTCCAAGGAAATTCTGACGAATCAGAAAACCCTGAAAGATCACAAACCTCTAATTTCAACAGCAACCAAGCAAGCAAATGGCCCTGGCGCACGTTATGAGATAGATTCAACGGTTGCTGATATTTACCTTGTATCATCACGAGATCCATCACAGATTATTGGCAGACCTACCGTCTATCTTGCTATCGATGTATTTAGCCGGATGATTACTGGGCTTTATGTTGGTATGGAAAACAGCTCATTTAACACAGCCATACAATGCCTCAGCGTCGCAATCCAAGATAAAGTGACATTCTGTCAGAGTTACGGCTTACAAATACAACCAGAGGACTGGCCGATTTATGGTTTACCTAGTGCCATACTTGCAGACCGTGGTGAACTCATTGGTTATCAAATTGAACTTCTTGAAAAAAACTTTTCTGTTCGAATTGAAAATGCACCACCGTATCGAAGCGATGCTAAAGGTATTGTAGAGAGGGCTTTCGGAATTATTCAGTCACGTTTTTAAATCCTACGATAATATTGGTGTTGTCTCTGGATTCAAGGAAAAAAAGAAAGGCGGACATGATTATCGACTAGAAGCTTGTCTGACTTTAGAAGAGTTCAGAAAAATCATATTAAGCTGCGTCTTATTACGCAATAATTTTGATGTCTTGACAAAATATGATCGCAGTGCAGATATGCCGACTGAATTGCCTTCTATCCCCCTTAAGCTCTGGCAGTGGGGTCTACAGCACCGTACTGGGATGTTAAGACAAGTGGATAACAAATCACTATATGTTGGCTTGTTACCTAGGACCGACGCCTCCTTAAGTGACAAGGGACTTAAAGTCAAAGGCTTACTCTATCAATGTTTGGAAATGCATCAACAAGGCTGGTTTATTCGTAACACGACCAAATCCCGCCCGAAAAAGTTGCGGATTGGTTTTGACCCATACTCAGTAAATACCATTTATGTTTTCTTTGATGAAAATAAGTTGGAATACTGGGAAGCCCACTTAAGTGATACCTCACGTCAATATCAGCATCTGACCTGGTGGGAAGCTGAACAAATTCAAAAAGCAATCAAAACTGTTGAAAAACAGCATTCACAACTAAAGTCTGTAGCCATCAGTGAATTACAGGATTTTACTGACAAAATCATCCACACAGCACAGAGCCGGCAGGCTCAAGCAGGAGTTCACCAACTTTCTAAAGCACAACGTACTCGGATATTCGTCAGAACAAACAAGAAGCAATTCAGGTGGAACGTGAGGAACATCTCCAAAATAGGTCCGTCAATTCTATCCGGACTATCCATCCCAACCAAGACAATCCTCCACCCCCCCCATCTCACAGCAGCAATCTGGATTTGACCAGTCAACCAGACTTAATGAGACAATTATTTGAAGAGGACGATGAAGAATGAATAATAATGAACTCGCGGTCAACACATCGATAGAAGATATCTATGGGGATAATCCTCTCATTACTCAATTACCGCCTATCCTTGACACGAAATCGGTTATTAAACACCTACGAGGGAAACTGAAATTTATTCCAGAACAGCGTTTCTTACCCCAACCAGAAAGAATCCATCTGATTGCTCAGTTACCTCATGATTTTTTTCAACCACTGACTAAACATCTATACCTTGAACAAAAAATTTCTATCATGATCCGGCAAGGTTACGTGAGCAGAAACATCACTAATGGGGATAGACATCGACATTTACACGCTGCTTTTCAGCAACTAGAACCATCAAATGAAAGCTCTTACCGCTATGCACCTCCAGAGTCGACTGCAACTAGCATGTCAATTATAGGATGTTCGGGAAGCGGTAAAACAACGACAATGAACAAAATTTTGCGTTATTACCCGCAAGTGATTGAACATAGAGAGCTGGGATTAAAACAAATTGTTTACCTTAAAATTGATTGTCCGCATGACAGCTCTTTAAAAAACTTATGCTCAAACTTTTTTAGAGCAGTAGATTTAGCATTAGGAGATACAAACTTCGAGCATCGTTTCACCAGAAGTCGCTTAAATGTGAATGCTATGCTGCAGCAGATGAAAATTATCGCAAATAATTATTCTATTGGACTTTTAATCATTGATGAAATCCAGCATTTGAATACAAAAAAATCTGGCGGGGCTGAAATCATTCTTAATTTCTTTGTCACCCTTGTGAATGTGGCATCCATTCCAATTGTGATGATTGGGACACCCAAAGCCAATGAAATTCTGCAAGAAGACTTAAGATCAGCTAGACGCAGTGCGGGATTAGGCTCTTTAATCTGGGAACCTATGCGCAATGAAGCACCCACTCCCGATCCTAGCACCCCTGATCAAATGATCATTTCTGAATGGTATGCTTTCACCAACAAGCTGTGGCAATATCAATGGGTTCAACAACCAGCTGAACTGACCGATGAATTAAGAAACACTTGGTATTATTATACGCAGGGCATTCCAGATTTAGTGGTTAAACTGTTCTGCTTGGTGCAGATTCATGCGATCACCATTGGTCTGGAAAAAATTACATCTGAACTTTTTAAAAAAGTCTACGAAGAACAATTACAGCCAGTCCACGATATTTTGGATGCACTCCGCTCAGGCAACCCCACACGTATTGCACGATATTCTGACTTAACGATCCCTCAAGTTCAAATTGAGGAATATGTTGAACAACACCGTTTCAAAGCTGCATTAAAAACGGAAATACAGCGTAAAGATCTAGGACCACATTATTCCACACTGATAGGTATGCTAACAGCCTTAGGTCACCCCGCTGCTACAATTGATCTGCATGTCACTTCTGCATTAAAAAAATATCCAAACGAGAACTTACAGGTACTACTTCAACATATTCTGGAAGTATTAGACAGCTCTGTAGCAAAAGATAAATTGGACCAGCCTCAGACCACAACTTCGGTAAGAAAACCAAGAACATCACGCAAAGTCATGAAAGCAGAAGAATGGAAGAGCACTGAAGCCAATGACTTACGGAATTTTTTCAGTCAAGCACAAGAAAAGGAAGTAGATGTTTATGAGCTATTAAAATCATCTCACTATTTGTTTGATCCTACCCGTCCCATTTTGCATTAAGCAGAAAAAATGGAGGGTAAGGTACCATGATTTCAAATTTTCCAGCACCATATCCAAATGAATTGATTTACAGTGTGATTGCTCGTTATGCTGTTCACAATGGGATTCTGAGTCCAAAATATCTCACTGAAGAATTATTCAATAATAGGAACTTGACACCAACTTACGATTTACCTTCTCATCTAGACAGGGTGGCCAGTTACTTACCAGATCACTATGATACGCTTATTTTAATCAACCAACACACCCTGTTACCAATTTACCAACCATTTCAACCTGATACAGTAATGCATTATGCTGTGCAGGCATTGCGAGGTGAGCAGTATCAATCCCTGCATACCAAATTAGGAAAAAAATGCATCGCGGATCAAAGCTGTGAGTTTTTTCCGGTTCTGCCCGCATTGCTGGCAAGAACAGATGCAGCAATATGGTGAAGTTTATTGGAAACGCAGCTGGCAGATTACTGGATACGAATATTGTACAAGGCATCAGCAATCTCTTTTTGTGAGTTCTATGTCTTGTAATGGGATAGACCGAAAATTCTATTTTGCTCATTTGAATGCACTGAAAGACTCTTCACAGCTTGTGTTTAATCCTCAAGACGTAAATTATCATATCGAGCTTGCAGGACTGATCGAAGAGCTACTCGCTCATTCAACATCCATTAGTGTGCAAGATTTTTCTACTTTATCAGATACTTATTTCCTTCTCTTAAAAGATAGAGATTTACTATTAAATCGAAAAAATATCAATTACGAAAAAGTCCGTCAGCTTGTTGTCGATTATTGGGGCGAAAGTTTTCTTCAATATTATCAATTAGGTGATCTGAGCTCTGAGAACTGCTGGCTCAAGAATATCTGTAGAAAACATCGTAAAGCATTTTCTTATCTTGAGCATCTCATCGTATTAAAGGCACTTGTTCCCGAACAAAGTCCTATTTATACATACCAACAGTATTTGGATCTAGCGACAGTAGGTATAGAGGAACAAGCCATTCCTGTCACTGTAAAACACAAGACTTACCAAGTCCTGTCAGATGATCAACTGAAATGGATACAATTGATTCAGGATATGTCAGTCAAACTAGCTCGTAAACATGATGGTGCACTGTACGCACGTTTATATCGCAATCATAAAGATTGGCTGTTACAAATCAATCAAACCGCTATCATGACACCACTCTCTCTACCCAAACCACGTGTCGATTGGAGTATTCGGGATCGTCAGTTTATGAAACAATTGATTAAAATACGTGATGAATTATTAGAAGACTTAGACTCCCCACAATGGACCAAAAAGTTTTTAATTAAACAACTTGGGCATGTCAGCCTAATTGAAAAAAACTGGCATTTTCTGCCGTTGACCAAAGCATTTTTGGAGCGCTACGCTGAGTCGGTGGATTGTTATCAAATACGTCGTCTGACACGAACATATATTCGTCAACAAACTGAGAATAAATACTATCCACCGAGTGTTTTTTTACGTGTATCAGGATTAAGTGAGCAGCGATTAACGCCAGAAGCACGTCGATTTTTTGATAATATTATGGGGAGATAAATAGTGCGTAATATTCCATTAGAATGTTTGCCTAAAAAAACAATTTATTATGGTGCAACGGATATCACCCACCGTGGGAAAACCCGTTTCGATATTAAAACTGCAATGTACCACCCAGAAGAAAAGCGTTTTTTTCATTCAAAAAGACCAATAGAAAGTATTCTTTTATATCACTATGCAACGCCACTAAGCAGCATTGACCCTGTAAGTTTAGATCACCGTACCCTTACTCTAATTGATTTAGGAATATTGAATAATACCAATGCTGAAAATCCAGCTGTAAATGCTCATGACAACTATAGAAATCGTCTATGCTTTAGTTTCCCATATAGTAATACAGATGAGTTTAATGATGGCTGGACCATCCAATTACCTAAACTGGTACTCGCAAGAGATCTTTTTTTCTCTCATCCATATTTATTACGCGCTGCATTATTTTCTGAAAGATATACAACAGATGTCTTGGTTGATCGTGACGATACCGAAGCCTTTCATATTTTTGTTGCACCAAACAGAAAAATAACAGCCAAAGATCTGAACGACCCTGTTTTTCTAAAAAAACTAGCATTAATTTTATTACACCCTGAATTGAATCAATCTTTTTTAAGTATTTACGAAAAAACCATTATAAATCAAGCTCAATCTAAAGCCTATGATTTTGATATAGATGCCCCCATCCTCAAAAACATTGAACTTGATGTTGATGGACGTATTCATCCAGAGAAAAAAATATTTCGAATTGAACGCATCAATTCATTTGGAAATTTAGAAACAGGAATAGATAAACCTGTTCAATTTCATTTTGTATCCAAAAAAAGTTTTGGACAGGTTAAAAGTATTTTGGATAAAAAACAGGATATCAAAAAGCAACCAAGCTCAGATAAGTCTCAATTTGATGATGAAGCTAACGCTGATATTGATCAGCAAATTGCACAACTAAAAAATATTGTGGGGGAAATTTATACTATAGAAGACCTACAAATCTCACTAAATACTTCATGCTCAGAAATTAATATACAAAGACGGAATACAAATCGGGAAGCTCATCATGAGGACCAACCATTTGCTGGTGGAGAAGGAGAAGATGAAGGCACCCGCCCAGGATTTACTATAGAATCAGAAACTTATTTTGAAAGCTCTACTTATCAAGACCTCAGCAAAATGCTGAGAAAAATAGAAGACAAAGGTTATAAAGTCCAACAAATTCATAATCAGTCTTTCATAAAATATGGTCGATTCAGAGGACATAAATTGACCAATGGTCAAAATCGCCGATTTTATGTAAATCTCATACTTGACCATGATGATAAGAAGCTTTTTTATTTATGCGAAATTGATACCTCTGATGGAAAAAAGAATATTTCCACATTACTACTACCATACAACGTTAAGACAAACAAAATCTTCCTGAGCGAAAATTTAGAATCTTTCAAAATTGCAATTTTGTCACAGTCCTTAAGTTGGCCTAAAGATTTCATCAACAAAGTCTGTAATATCCAATCATATATAATGATTAACCATCTTCCAAAAAAAGATCATTTACTTTCAAGTTCTTATCATGAAGATTGGGCAGAGAGGATCCTGGAAAAATGGATATCTATGCATAATTCATTATAACTATCATCAACAGTTATTTCAGAACAAAGGCACTGATCTTGGAATCCTACAATTGCTGGCCTGAATATTATAGAAATACTGAGTCAAAAATCACGAATGAAAGAAACTAGATTACATGATTTTGGTTCTATACTACTGGTATATATTATACCTTTTTCTTATTTTCAAGGATCTTGAGGGCTTACATGACCAAACTGACTTGTTTTAAAGCCTATGATATTCGTGGCAAACTAGGTACCGAACTCAATGAAGGTATCGCCTATAAAATTGGCCGTGCCTATGGACAGATTTACCAACCGAAAACGGTGGTCATTGGCTGTGACATCCGCCTCAGCAGTGAAGGCTTAAAACAGGCGACTATTCGCGGTTTAAATGATGCTGGAGTCAACGTGCTAGATTTGGGCATGACCGGGACTGAAGAAGTTTATTTCGGCGCATTTCATCTCGATGTCCAAGGTGGAATTGAAGTGACGGCCAGTCATAATCCGATGGACTATAATGGTATGAAACTGGTACGTGAAAACGCCCGCCCGATCAGTGCCGATACCGGCCTGAAAGACATACAAGCCTTGGCAGAATCAGGTCAATTCGTTGAGGTTACCCAAAAAGGTCATACTGAAAAATATAATATCCTGCCGGAATTTATCGATCACCTGATGACCTACATTGACCCGGCAAAAATCCGCCCGATGAAACTGGTCATGAATGCCGGTAATGGTGCAGCAGGCCATGTGGTGGATGCGATTGAACAGAAGTTTCAACAGCTACAAATTCCGGTGGAATTTGTGAAAATTCATCATGAAGCCGATGGCAACTTCCCAAATGGGATTCCCAACCCGATTCTGGTTGAAAACCGTGCTAGTACTCGCGATGCCGTGATTGAGCATGCTGCCGACATGGGCATTGCCTGGGATGGTGACTTTGACCGCTGCTTCCTGTTCGATGAAAAAGGCCAGTTTATTGAAGGCTACTATATTGTCGGCCTTCTGGCTCAAGCCTTCTTGCTAAAACAATCGGGTGAGAAAATTGTGCATGATCCACGTCTGGTCTGGAATACCCTAGATATCGTAGATCAATATCAAGGGATTACAGTGCAGTCGAAATCAGGGCATGCCTTTATTAAAGATGTGATGCGTGAACATAATGCGGCTTATGGCGGAGAAATGAGTGCCCATCACTATTTCCGTGACTTTGCCTACTGTGATAGCGGCATGATTCCATGGTTACTGGCGATTGCAGTACTGTCTGAAACACAGCAATCTTTATCTTCGCTGGTTGAGGAGATGATTGCCAAGTTCCCGTGTAGTGGTGAGATCAACTTTAAAGTGGCGGATACCCAAACCACGATTCAAAAACTCTTTGATCATTATGCAGATCAAAAACCTGCAATTGACCAGACCGATGGTGTCAGTCTGGACTTTGGCACCTGGCGTCTGAATGTCCGTGCATCCAATACCGAACCGCTATTACGTTTGAATATTGAAAGCCGTCGTGACCGGAATCCACGACCGATGCAGGATTATGTCGATGAGCTGACCCAGCTGATCCAGGGTTAATCTTCCTGCCTCAATCAGCATCAAAAATGGGAGAAATTTTGCTCCCATTTTTATTCATCCACTTCAAGCATTTTAGCGATAGCCATTCGGATTCTGCTTTTGCCAGTTCCAGCTGTCAGCCAGCATATCCTCCAAGCCATATTGCGGTTGCCAACCCAACTCTTGTACCGCACGGGTATTGTCTGCAAAACAGGTTTGCGACATCACCTTCACGACGAGAAGCTAATTCGAATGGAATAACAACGCCATTCACCTGCTCAAAGGTATTCTTGACTTGCAGCACTGAAATGCCATTACCGGTGCCGATATTCCAGACCCGGCAGCCTTGGGAAACCAGACGGTTATTCAAGGCACACAGATGTGCGTTGGCCAGATCGACCACATGAATATAATCGCGCACGCCAGTACCATCCACCGTGTCATAATCATGACCAAAAATAGACAGTTTTTCACGACGACCTACAGCCACCTGAGTTACATAAGGCATTAAATTATTTGGGATACCTTGTGGATCTTCCCCAATCTGGCCACTTTTATGCGCACCGACTGGATTAAAATAACGCAATAATGCAATCGACCAGCGTTCATCAGACACAGCCAGTTTTTCCAGTAGCTGCTCTACGATCAGTTTGGTATAGCCATAGTTATTGGTCGGCATTCCGGTAGGCATCTCTTCATTTAAAGGTGAAAGGTTATCTTCCCCATACACAGTAGCCGAAGAGCTGAAAACCAGTTTAAATACTTGTGCGCGCTGCATCGCCTGCACCAGACGGATGGAACCGGCAATATTATTGTCAAAATAGGCCAAAGGAATCTGCTGGCTTTCTCCCACCGCTTTCAGCCCAGCAAAATGAATCACCGCCTCAATCGAATGTTGCTGAAAGACCTGATCCAGTAACTGGCTATCCCGGATATCCCCTTCGATAAAGGTCAGACTTTTCTGGGTCAGCTTTTCTACCCGGCTTAAGGACTCGGAGGAGCTATTACACAGATTATCCAGTACAACAACCTCATGTCCGGCATTCAGCAATTCTACACAGGTATGTGAACCAATATAGCCTGCCCCACCTGTGATCAGAATTTTCGCCATATTACTTTCCTAACAAAATTTTAATTAAGCCTTGGGTAGAACCGTCCAAACCATTCAGATCGGTCTGTTCACCATTAAGGATTGGCAAGAGCTGGTTGGCAATTTCCTTACCTTTTTCCACGCCCCACTGGTCGAACGGGTTGATATTCCACAGCACAGACTGGACAAATACCTTATGCTCATAGAGTGCAATAAGCATACCTAAACTATAGGGGTTCAGTTCCTGCATCAATAAGGTACTGCTTGGCTGATTGCCCTCATACTGCTTATAGGCCGGCAAACTCGCCAATTCGGCTTGATCCAGCGCTTCATTGCCAAAAGCCAGTAAACGCGATTGCGCCAGACAGTTGGATAGGGCCAAATGATGCTGTTCCACCAGTGCCTCGGCACTGTCTGCATAGGTATATTGCTGGCTATTATAGCGCTTTACCGGTGCAATAAAGTCACAGCTGACCGACTGGGTGCCCTGATGCAGCAGCTGATAGAAGGCATGCTGGGCATTCGGACCCACTTCGCCCCAGATGATCGGACAGGTATCCAGCTGGACTTTCTCGCCATTGCGCTGGATCGACTTGCCATTGGATTCCATTTCCAGCTGTTGCAAGTAGGAGGCAAAATATTTCAGCCGGCCATCATAAGGCAGAATCGCATGGGTCTGAATATCCAGAAAATTGGTATTCCATGCGCCCAAAAGTCCCATTAGCACCGGAATGTTACGCTCAAAAGGCTGGTACTGAAAATGCTGATCCACTGCATAGGCACCGGCCAGCAGCTGCTTGAAACCGTCAATGCCGATACTCAAGGCAATCGGCAGTCCGATACAGGACCAGAGTGAATAACGCCCGCCGACCCAGTCCCAGAGCAGCAACTGGTTTTCCGACGCGATACCCCACGCTGTCATTTTCTCCGGTTTGGTCGATACCCCAATAAAATGATGCTTGAGAATATAGGGATGCTGACCAAATGCTTTTTCCAGCCACAAACGTACGGTCTGGGCATTGGTCAGGGTATCAATCGTGCCAAATGATTTGGATGAAATGATAAACAGTGTGGTTTCCGGACGCAACTGATGCAACAACTCGGACAACTGACTGCCATCCATGGTCGAAACAAAATGTACGTTGAGTGGCTGGGCAGACTGATATTTAAAATCAGATAAGGCATGCGTGACCATCAACGGCCCAAGATCTGAACCACCGACCCCAATATTGACCACATCCTGAATCACTTCACCGGTGGCACCACGACGCTGTCCGGCATGAATTTGTTCTACCAAGGCATACATACGCTCAAGTTGCGCATGCACATCAGCGGCCAGCTCGGCATGTTGCTGATCCTGTGCCGGTAAGCGTAAGGCCCAATGCATGGCTGCACGCTGCTCGGTATAGTTGATTGCCTGATTGGAAAATAAAGATCCGATCCAGGATCTGAGGTTTTGTGCATCCACCCATTCAATCAGGCCCTGCATCACCTTGTCATTGACTCTATGTTTACTGTAGTCGAAGACCAGCTGCTCAAACTGGATCGAATACTGGTTAAACGCTGGGGATCTGCAGCAAACAGTTCTCGCAGATGAACTGCATCAAGTTGCTGTTTGCTTGAGGCGAGATTCTGATACACTATTTCAGAATTTGGATCTGGATTAAACTGGCTCAACATTAGCGTCCTACCCCAATATAATTAAAACCACGTGCCTTGATATAAGCCGGATCATACAGATTACGCCCATCTAAAATCAGTGGATGCTGCATCAGTTTAATCAAATAAGGATAATCCAGACTGCCATACTGTTTCCACGCCGTCATCAGACACAAGGCATCTGCACCTTCGACGGCCTGATATTGATCTTCACACAAGATTAAATCGTCCCGTGCGCCATAGACCTTTTCAATATTGGCCAGTGCCTGTGGATCATGCAGTTTGACTGTCACACCCTGTGCCCATAATGCGGTCAGCATGGCATGCACTGGAGATTGCTGGATGCTCGGGGTATTTTCTTTGAAGGCTGCGCCCCAAATCGCCACTACTTTGCCTTGTAAATCGCCACGGAAATAATTCCAGAGCTTGCGAAACAGCAATTCTTTTTGTTGTTCGTTAATTTCCCAGACCTGCTCTAACAGCTGGTTTTTCACCCCTGAATCTGCAACCGCATGTGTTAAAGTACGAATATCATGTGAGAAATTTTCTCCACCAAAACCAACGCCTGGGTACAGATAGGCAGAACCAATCCGGTTATCTGCCGCCATGCCCTGACGTACCTGCTCAATATCGATGCCAAGTTTTTCTGCTACACTGGCCAGATCATTCATATAACTGATCCGGGTGGCCAGCATGCCGGAAATGCTCAGTTTGGTAAATTCGGCATCCAGTACCGGCATAAACAGATACTGCTGCGCACGCGGGAATAAGGGCCGTAACAGCTCTCTGATTTTAAGCTGTGCATCCGGTTGGTCACAGCCGACTATCAGCTGACTGGCCTGCATAAAACTTCGAATCGCATTGCCTTCCTGAATGATATCTGGCAGGTAAACCCAGTCATCATTCGGCAGAAGTTGCTGAAAACGTTGGGTTCCATGCAAGCCAAAAGTCGAGGCATTGATCATTAGTTTTGGATGAGCAAAACAGGCATGTCTGATGGTATTCAGCATCTGCAATGCCATATGCTCTTCAGTTGTATTAAAACTAAAGAAAAAAGCCTCCTGATTGAAATCCAGATGCTGAAAATCACAACAGTTTAAAAAACCGGATTTTTCCTGTTTCTGCAGCAATGCTTGTAGTGCTTCATCCTGAAAATAAGTCCGTGCCGGATCATCGTTACTGAAGCTGTTACACCACACCACCTGATGACCACACTCAGCTAGAAGGGCTGCTATGACCCCTGAAAATAAGGTTTTTCCCAATACCGCGACTTTCATAGTATCCCTTGATTATTATAATGCCAGTTCCTGAATCAATGCTTTAAACTCTTGACCAAGCTTGGGATGATCCACGCCATAATGTAAAACAGCTTTTAAATAGCCAAGCTTGTTACCACAATCAAAAGTTTGACCTTTCATACGATAGGCTTCAACCGCTTCAGTTTGCTGTAACATGGCGATGGCATCGGTGAGCTGAATTTCATTGCCCGCCCCGCGTGGTGTCTGTTCCAACAGTTGCATGACTTTTGCCGGCAGGATATAACGCCCCACCACAGACAGATTCGATGGCGCCGTCCCGACTGCCGGTTTTTCGACAATCCCTTGCATCACAGTACTGTGACCTTCAGCTGGTGACTCTACCACATCGACAATGCCGTATTGATCCACCAGATGTTCAGGCACCGCTTCGACCATGATTTGTGCTGCTGCAGAGACTTCATAGCGCTGAATCATTAAGCTCAAGTCATTCTGAGTCTGTGTATCTTTCACCAGAACATCAGGAAGTAGGACCGCAAAGTCATCTTCACCAATCACAGCTTTTGCACACAGTACCGCATGTCCCAAACCTAATGGCTGTGGTTGACGTACGCTAATGATACTGACACCTGCCGGTAAAATTTCAGTAATTTCTTTAAGTAAATCGGTTTTGTTTTTTTGTGCAAGTGTGGTTTCCAGCTCAAAGTTACGATCAAAGTAATTTTCAATTGATGCCTTGGAAGAATGCGTCACCAGAATAATCTGTTCAATCCCGGCAGCCACGGCTTCACGTACCACATATTCAATTGCAGGACGATCGACCACAGTCACCATTTCTTTGGGAATTGATTTACTGGCCGGCAAAAAACGCGT
This sequence comes from Calvatia gigantea, assembly GCA_025093985.1. Taxonomy (NCBI): domain Eukaryota; kingdom Fungi; phylum Basidiomycota; class Agaricomycetes; order Agaricales; family Lycoperdaceae; genus Calvatia; species Calvatia gigantea. The sequence continues at coordinate 14,071 of JACAAK010000034.1, forward strand.
ACCCAAACCTGCCACAGGAAGAATTGCTTTCTTAATCATATTTATAAAAACCTAGTTCACTTGAATCTTATTACCACGGACATAACCATCCACATAGTATTCCAGCTGGGTCAATGCCCATTCAATATCGGGCTGCGTCGCTGAAAGCTCATGGATCTGGTTAAAGACCTCCAGAATTTCTGCCAATGGATAATGCTTTTCCACCGATCTTAGAATACGGGTATGTGCAGTAATTTCTGTATTTTCTTCGTCAATCAGCAGCTCTTCATACAGTTTTTCACCTGGACGCAAGCCAGTATATTGAATTTCAATATCGCCATTTGGATTTTGATCATCTCGGACTTTGAGACCACTCAGTGAAATCATTTGTCGTGCCAGATCCTGAATCCGTACCGGTTCCCCCATATCCAGCAAGAATACATCGCCACCGGTTCCCAAAGCACCAGCCTGAATCACCAGTTGCGAAGCTTCCGGAATAGTCATAAAGAATCGGGTCACTTCAGGATCGGTCACGGTAATCGGGCCACCTTTGGCAATCTGCTGCTTAAACAGCGGTACCACCGAGCCAGAAGAACCTAACACATTACCAAAGCGCACGATACTGATCTGGGTCTGGTCCTGAGCTTCCGCCATGGCCTGACAATACAGCTCTGCCATGCGTTTGGTCGCACCCATCACGTTGGTGGGACGTACCGCTTTATCGGTCGAGATCAATACAAAGGTTTCAACGCCTTTTTTCACTGCTGCATTGACACTGAATGCTGTTCCCACCGCATTATTTTTCAGGCCAGCCAGTGGGTTACACTCCACCAGTGGTACATGCTTATAAGCCGCCGCATGATAAACCGTTTTGCACGCCGTACTGTTCAATCACCCGTTCCAGCTTGCGCTCATCCAGCACAGAACCCAGAATTGGGATAATGTCACACGTGGCAGTCAGACGTAATTCTTTATCAATACTATATAAGGCGAATTCTGTCAGTTCATAAATAATAATCTTGGCCGGCTGGTTTTTAATAATCTGACGACACAGTTCAGAACCAATAGAGCCACCCGCACCAGTCACCATTACCACTTTATCTTTAATATTTTTGGCTAACAGCTCTGCAACCGGTGGCACAGGATCACGGCCCAGTAAGTCCACAATATCTACTTCCTGAATATCGGAAATGCGGATTTCACCATCGACTAGCTTGGTCAGACCCGGAATTTCAGTAATTTTAAGATGGGCCGGTTCTAAAAACTTGATAATTTCACTTTTACGAATCCGCCCTACTGAAGGTAGAGCAATTAAAATTTCACTAATTTTTAATTTAGTCAGATATTTCAGCGCTATATCTGGCAAATAAACTTGAATACCCCCAATATTCTGGCCGTTTAAAGAAGGATCATCATCAATAAATAGAATCGGTAGATGCTCATTAGAGCGGTTTAAAGTGGCTGCCACCTGCTGCCCGGCATAACCTGCACCATAAATCGCAATGCGTTTTTTAGGTATACCTGACTTTAAATAGGACTGTACGACAAAACGAATCACACCACGACTAAACCAGACCCAGGCAAACATCATAAAGCCGAACATCAAGGGAATAGATGTCGGAATAAAAGCATGGGTGCCATAAGCCAGCAAGTACAATCCGATCACACTTAATATCGTCGCCAGACCCAATTTAACAATAAAAAACTCATTAAAGGTCCGTACAATAAAACGATATACGCCACAAATAAACAGCATGAATACCGCAATTACACTCACCCAAACCGAGCCAAAAGGAATATTCGGCACAACCTCTGCACCGAGGTCAAACTGGCGGATGGCATAACACAGCCAGATCAGAACCGGGAATATACAGAAATCTAAAACAACTAGAAATGCGAGTTTTGCTGAACGTGGAGATTCAACAAGTGGCAGAATGATGGACTTCACGTGATGTGTCTTCTCAATAGTACTTATAAGTTTCAATCCAATTTAAGTATTAAAATGATTAAATTGAAGCTTGGGTAAATTTATCGAATGCACCCATAAGTGCATTCTACGTGATTGAATCATGGATAGATTATATGCGACTAATCACTTGTCGCAGGGCATTTTCAGTTGTTTGAATATTATTTTCTGTTAACGTCGGATGTACCAGGAACATTAAGCTGGTTTCACCCAGTTTTTGTGCATTCTGCAAACGCTGTACTGGTCGCCATGGCGTAGCATCGAAAGCATGCTCTAAATAGACTTCTGAACAGGAACCACTAAAACATGGTACAGCTAAAGCATTAATTTCTGCCATAATCCGGTCACGCGACCAGTCTGCTGGCAAGGCCTCCGTATTGACTTGCACATAGCATTTATACCAGGCATGCGTATAGTCGGCATCTGGTGTGTGTACGGTAAAATAAGGGCTATCCTCAAAACAGGCCAAGATTCTTTTCGCATTTTCAGTGCGTTTCCGAGTCCATTCCGGCATTTTTTGCAGCTGGATACGACCAATCACCGCCTGCATTTCCATCATGCGCCAGTTGGTACCAAAAGAATCATGTAACCAGCGAAAACCCGGTGGATGTTGCTTGTTATAAATACTGTCAAAATTCTTGCCATGGTCTTTATAGGACCACATTTTTTTCCACAGCTCTTTATCATTGGTGGTGACCATACCTCCTTCACCACCTGTAGTCATGATCTTGTCCTGACAGAAAGACCAGGCTGCGACATGACCAATTGAACCGGCAGATTTACCTTTATATTTCGCACCATGCGCCTGTGCGCAGTCTTCAATCACATACAGGCCTTTATCGGCAGCCAATTGTATGATCGGATCCATGTCACACATCCAGCCTGCCAGATGCACACAGATAATCGCTTTGGTATTTGGGGTAAGTACTGCTTCAATAGTTTGAGCAGAGATATTCTGTGAATCCAGTTCAACATCGGCGAAAATCGGATTTGCCCCAGCAGTCACAATCGAGCTAGCCGAGGCCAAGAAGGTGCGTGAGGTGACAATTACATCATCCCCTGCGCCAATGCCTAGTGCCTTAAGTGCAACATCCAGCGCGACTGTTCCGTTGGCTAAAGCCACTGCATATTTGGTTTCTGCAAACTGGGCAAATTCTTTTTCAAATTCACAGCATTCCTGCCCGGTCCAGTAGTTGACCTTATTCGACAATAAAACCCGGGAAACCGCATCCGCTTCTTGCTGGGTAAAACTTGGCCATGGTTCAAATGCAGTGTTTAACATGATGTTTCCTGAATTTTTAAAATTTAAAAACTTATTTTTTCTCTAGAATTCGTGCCGGATTGCCAATCACCGTTACGCCCGGTGCAACGCTCTTGGTGACCACAGCACCCATACCCACTATCGCACCTTTGCCAATCACCAAAGGTTGGTCCGGTGTGCCCTGTTTAATCACAGCTCCACTACCAATATAGGCATGGTCTTCAATATGAATATTGCCATTACATTTCACACCTGGAGCAAAGGTAACGTAGTCACCAATGACACAGTCATGCTCGATATAACTGTATAAATTGGCATGAAAACATTTGCCAATCTTTATATTGGAAGTAAGGGTTACAAACGGGCTTAGCGCAGCACCTGGGGCAAGCTCTATTGCATCCATACGCACAACATTATCTGCCTGAACCGTCCAGAGCTCAATTGCATCTTGTTCAAGTTTTATCGCAATTTTTTCACGAATTTGACTATTGGCAATCGCAATTAGAACGGACTTTCTATCGGCCCTTAGATTTTTAAATGCTGCATAATTTAATGCTGTATGACCATTAATTACTATTTCATCGATCAGGCTGTCATCAATAAAATAGATTTCGGCATTTATATGCTGACGTTGTAATTGCTGGCGGGCCACAGGCATCAAGCTTCGACCGCAACCTGAAGCACCATAGACGGCATAGATTTCAGTCATGAATCTTGTCCATTTTTTGTGCCGGTAAATTTGGTCATGGTCGCTTCACCTTCAGCACTGATATCATCTTTTGCTAAAACTTTATGTACCGTTTTAAACATGATTTTAAAGTCGAGCCAGATGGATTGATTTTCCACATACCAGGTATCCAGCTTGAACTTCTCTTCCCAGCCAATCGCATTGCGGCCATTCACTTGTGCATGGCCGGTCATCCCTGGTCGCACGTCATGGCGTTTGGCCTGTTCAGGGCTGTAAAGTGGCAGATATTCCATCAGCAATGGGCGTGGGCCAACAATGCTCATATCACCTTTAATCACATTCCAGAGTTCCGGCATTTCATCCAGACTGGAAGAACGTAGCATTTGACCAAAAGGCGTTAAACGCTCACTGTCCGGCAATGGGTTACCCTGCTCGTCCATAGCATCTTTCATGGTCCGGAACTTGATCATCTCAAAAGGCTTGCCATGTAAACCAGGACGTACTTGGCGAAATAAGACAGGCGAACCAAGATTTTTTTTCACTTTATAAGCAACAAATGCATAAAGTGGTGAAAGCAGGATTAGGGCGATGGAAGCTATAATAATATCGAGAAGGCGTTTTAGCATATAATTATCCGGATTAAATAGTAGTAATTAACATTAAATTAGCTCCTTTTCATTTACGAAAACTATAAATAATTTTTATAAATTTTTGACATCTCCTCTAGAGAGTTTTTGATATCGAAATACGAAGCCTTTTTTATTGCTTCATTAGAGAGGTTGATATAAAAATTCTTATTAGAATATACCTCCATTATAGCCCCACTAAGTTTATCAGAGTCCTGCTGAGGATATAATATTCCATCGACCATATGATCTACAACTGTGCAGTGTCCTCGATCTATTGTAGCTACTACAGGTAATCCACACATCATTGCTTCAACAAGATTAATTCCTAGGCCTTCTTGTTTACTAGCAGATAGAGCTATATCTGATATTTGATAATATTTTTCAATATCTGTAACAAATCCTAAAAATACAACCTTATCATTAACCCCTTTCTCCAACGTATAATCTTTTATCTGCTCTAAAAGTACACCGCGACCCGCAAATAAAACTTTAAAATTTTCAATTTTATTACTCAATTTATGAAGGGCGTCCTATAATAAGTTTATGATTTTTACGATCAATAAATTCAGCAGCATAGATCATAATAAAATCATCTTTCGAAAAATCCAATGAATTCCTTAAACTCATTTTTTCAATTTTTGATATAGGCTTAAATCGCTTAGAACTAACACCTATACCAGGTATTTTATAATAAGATGCTAATTTAGAACCTTTTTCAGAGATTAATTTATAATCTTCCTCATTAATACAAATAACAGCATCTGTTAATTTAGTTAGCATTAATTCGGCAGGAAAATAAGTTAACCATGACCATATGCTCGACCCTTTGAAAAAATGAAATCCATGCGCAGTATAAAGTATCTTTGTTCCATTCTTTCGCGCTTGAGTTCCGGCTAATCGAGTTATGACGCTTGCCATAGGCGTATGGCAAGTAATTAAAGTGAAATTATTTTCGTCAATAATTTTTTTTGAGCTGATTAAAAGATTTAAGATGTAGAAATGAGAATGGGGATCGCTCAAAGTCTACATGCCATAATTTATGAATACTTGGATCTTCGAAAGATCCATTACATGCAGCATGAACTTCATATCCATTATCAAAAAACCATTTCATGTAAGGTCTATGAAATGCATGAAAATGGACAGGTACTGAAGCAACAAATAATATTTTTTTCTTATCCATTATCTACACCAGGGATTTTTACTGAATTAATTTTCTTTAAAGAAGTATTAAAGTATTCTATTAAGTTTTCATCAATTTTACTTTTATTACGGCGGTTTAATAAATAATCCAAGCTTCCAAAGATAGACATTGTTTTTACAATTAAAGTTTTTAACCATGATTTAGTCATATATTTATATTTAAATAGTGTATTATCAATCATGGGAGCATAGAAATCTCTTTCAACTTGATATGCTTTCATTAGCTTTTTAACAGTTACATTACCTTCCTCTCTATACATATAAAGGGGATCGCTAATAGATTTTGCATTAAAATCTAAAGCTTTTGATGCACTTAACCAAAGATGTGTATCCTGTCCTACAGGTATCTGTTCATTGTACCTATTTCTTTGATACCAGCTTTTTCTAGCAATTAGCCCTGCATGAAGAAATTTTTGTGATTTATTTAAAATACCTTCAAAGCTATATTTTTCCTCATAATTCCCCCTATATCCATTGTAAGAATTATTCATTTTGATAGAATATGTTCCACAAGAAACTAAATCATAATTTTCATTTATAAGTATACTAATTAACTTTTCGATACGATCAGGTGACATAAGATCATCGGCATCCATACGTGCGATATAATCATATTTGGCTAGATCAACAATTTGATTCAATCTTGCAGCTAGTTTTAAGTTTTTACCGTCAGAATAAATTGAGACGCGAGGATCCTTAATTCCCTGAACTAATTCCAACGATTTATCGTTAGAACCATCATCAATTAACAAAAGCTCCCAATTTTCATGTGTTTGAGCAAATACAGAACGAACAGCATCTAAAATTGTTTCTTCCGCATTATAGAAAGGGATAGCAATAGTAACAAAAATATCTTTAGGCATTAAAATATCTCAAAAATTGGATTAATAGTATAAGGTGTTAAATTACTAAAACGGGACGTAGTTAGATAAAAATAAATCAAACCTAAAACAAAAGAGGCAATATAAATATAATTATTATTAATTTTTTTATATAGAAATGGTAAAATTAGTGCAAGTGTCCACGTAAAATAAGGTAATAGTCTTTGTGGACCTGAGGGATTGGATTCTAGTAGAGCAATAGGAATCATAAAAGTTACTCCCAGAGCATAAAAAGCAAAAATTTGAATAAATTCTTTATCTTTTATTTTATAAATATATGAACTAATATATAGTATTACAAGCATAATAACGTAAAACCCTAAAGTTAGTAGCCCGCCAGAATTTTCTGAAGTCTGAGTATAACTTTCATACCGTTCATTAGTAGATGCAATATATGCAATTAGGTATTTACTTAAAATAAATGAGCCAAAAAATGTTGCCACTAATTTATACAGTAGCTTAAAATTTAAGTTTACTAATAAATAAAAAGGCACCATTAACAAAGCCGTTGTATGAAAAAAAGACGCAAAAATACATATTAAAAAATATTTATAAAAATTTCTTGTTATTAAATATGGAATAGCAAATGCAAAAACTGCCATTGCTAGACCTTGACGAAGTCCATTAAAGAAAAATGTATAAGTACCTAAAGTAATAAATATAAATACTGAAGTAATATAATCCTTACTATTTTTTCTAAAAATATATAAATAACAAAATACAACTATAAAGATGTAACAAAAAAAAGCCAAAAGTAATTATGGGTTATTCTTAATAAAAAATATTCTATTAACTGGTAGCCAAGTTCTACCCCATCACGAAAACTAAAATAATTGTAATCTAATTGATTAACGAAATTTTTTATATATGTACCAGTATCAGTTCCAACTCGATAATTACGAAAACTAGCAAATAGAACCAAAGTAAATAAAGGCAACCAGAAAGCTTTTCGATTAAGAGACTCTTTTTCTAGCCAAATCCAAAACATTACAAAAAATAGAATTAATATATATGGCAGCATTGAAGCTCCGCTAAAAAATGAAAAAAATTACTTAGAACATTCTTTGTAAAACTTCAAGAGACTATTAGAATTTTTAATTACATCAAAACCAGCTTCCTGAACTTTTTGGAAAATAGTATCATTGGAAAGATTTTTAGAATTAGGCTTTTCTAAATAATCTACCCACTCTTTTGTAGAGCTAATAGGTAAAAAGTGCACTAAGCCTAAACCTAAATCCACTTCCGCCGAAACTCTATCTGAAACTAAAGCATGCAATCCTACAGTTTGACTTTCTATAAGTACTACAGGAAAGCCTTCATGTAGCGAGGGCATGATCATGAAGTCAGCACTTGCCATTAATTCTGTAATATCACTACGAATACCTAGCATTTTAACATTATTAGAAAGTAATTTGGTTTGAATTTCTTGCTTAAGACTAGATTCTAATGGCCCTTGGCCAACTATATATAAGGTGAAATCTATATTACGCTTCTTTAATTCCTCAGCTATTTTAAGAGAGAACTCCTGATTCTTAATTTTATATATGCGTCCCACTTGGATAATTTTTAAGCCCTTTCCTCCCACTTTATCAGATATATAGTTTTTCGATTTATCTGCTATTGCTTGCATTTCTAGTATATTTACAGCATTTGGCATAATCCATATCTTGCTGCTTTTTCCATATAAATAATTTGCTGCAAGTTTTCCACAAGCTAGTTTATGAGTTGATATTCTTCGAATTATAGCTAAAGTAAATTTTTCATAAATTCTATTTATTAAACCAGATTTACCATTACTTGTACTGTGAGCATGTGAAATTAAGTTTTTCACTCCAGCTCTTTTCGCAGCTAATAAATGAAAAGCATTACTTAGTAATGTATGAGCATGTACGATCTGATATTCAGAATGTTTATTCAAAAATCCTGTTATCTTATGCATACGTTCAATTGGATTAGTTGCAAGAATAGGAAAAATCCTTCCTCCTAAGGCCAAAATTTCCTCATCATAATCACCTTTTTGATTACTAAAAAACAATAAAGTCAAATTGAATTTGATTACGATCAATAGAACGATACAGATTCATGAGCATTGTTTCAGCTCCAGCACGATCCATTTTGCCTACAATATGCAAAACTCTTATACAAGTCATTAATTTCTAACCTTGTTCATAGAATTAGAATCAGATACATATAAATTTATGATTTTATCAACCAAAATCAAACGATAAGCAACAGCAACATAAGATAAATACATAGGTTGTTTTGATTTTAAATAGTACTTAAGATAAGGAGGTAGTTTTTTTGAAAGGAATATCTTAAATTTTGAAATATAGGAAACCTTAGTTTTCTTAGTAATTTTGTTAGCAGCTAATTTACTAGATATTTCTCTAATAAAATTTTTACCTAATAATTCAGCATTTGTTAAATTTTCAAGGCCTTGAAGCAAATATTCTTTTCCTTCTTTTGTATTAAAGTAATCAGTCATATGCTTAAGAGAGGGAACTGCGGAATCAGAAATATTAGTCTTATCGTATTTACCCCACAGTTCACGAATATGTAATTTATTCCCTTTATTTTTATCAGGTAAGCCCATATATTCTTTAAACAATTCCCAATCCATCATTGGTGTTCTGTTTTCTGAATATGCACTCATTAATTGAGTGAATCCTGCTAAAATTATTGGTACCCGCCAACTGGCATACAGCCTATCACGCCACCTAATGAGTGACTCGTCTGTATAACGAGAAAGATCACAGTGGGTCTGTAAGTTTTTATAAATATCTAATTCAGGATGATTAAAATTCATAAAATCGCTTAATTTTTCTAAACCTATCTTTTGTCGTGCTTGTTTATCATTTAGGTGAAAACCAGTAGGATAAGGAATATCTCCTCTTATAATAATTTTATAATTGCATTGATTTAAATATTTCCACAAATTAAAACAATCTGTAAATGCATTAAAATGATCAATTCTTCCTTCACTTTGTGCAACGAAATTATTTAACATAGGATCAAACACTTCAATTTTTTCGGGTAAATATATATCTATTAATTCTTTATCATAAAATTTCGATATCTCAGTCGCAGCTTTTTTATCATCAAATAAGTTACTCTTTACACCCCAATTTATAAGATCTAAATTATTAATTATTTTCAAGTCGTCACTCAACCCTAGTAATAATCGACTATCTAAACCACCAGATATAGGTAATAATTTTTTCTCTTCATTATTTTTTACGTATAATATCTAACAGTGATTTTTTCAATTTTTTCTCGAAAAAAATTAATAAATTCTGCTTTTTTTGTAGTATTAGGATTGGGTAATAATAAATCCTTTTTTTTAATTGATGAAATTGACCAAGTTTCCTCATCAAAATAATATTGAAAATCAGGCAAGACTTGGATTATATTTTTGTCCCATGAAATAAATGGTCCTTGACATCCTGCAGATAAGTACCATGCTATAGATTCTTTATTGAGATGAAAACTATTTTTTAAAGCTACTATTGCTCTTTGTGAAGTTGAAATTATAAAATTTTCATTATCAATGTAATACCATAAAGTCCTTGAACCAAACTGATCACAAAAAAAAGATAATTTATTTTTTAAACTTTTTATTATTGCGTAAGACCCATTTATATCAGTGGTATCTTTATAGATACTATTTACTTCATCCACCCAACCAATAAGTAAAGCTCCATTATTTTCAGACTCCACACCTTTACTATTTTGAATAGCATAATATGAATTAAAATCCTTACTCCACCTTCCAACAAAGTTATCAGAAGTTTTTTTAATTTCGTCTGGTGTTAGTAATTTACATACATAATCTAAATTTTCTAACATATCAGAATTATTACGTGTTTTAATAAAAATATATTGAGCCACTACGATTTCCTTTAAAATTAAATAGTAAAATTATTTTTTCTTTCTTCTTTGAGAAGAAAGAATATTTAAAGAAAACCTTAAAGCTGAAATAAGTTTAATTGATATTTCACTTGGCATTCTCAACCCTAAAATTAATAAACGAGTTTTTAAAACTAGGATTATATAATTCGATAATACTATCTGTAATATTGAGCTGTTTTTTTGCCTCAAATACAGCTTGCTTTAAATATTTAGCATCTATTTGTGTCAAAACAAACCATAAACCACTATATATTTTTTTAGCTAGAATTTTTTAGCATCTAACAATACATTATAATTTTTCATTTTATTCAAAATAATTCTATGTGAATAATATATATGAATAAGCTTTTGATCACCTGAAGAAGTAATTGAAACCACTTCTCAGTCTATAATAATAAAGAGGAGCACTTAAACGTAAAACTCGATAATTATTAAAAGCTAACTCCCAATGAAAAGGCCAATCCTCGTAATAATAGCCTACTGGAAATCTTAAAATATTATTTTTCAAAATATCAGCTCTTAAAAACTTTAACCATGCAAAATGATGATATTTCAAATATTCTGATTGATTAAACATTTTAGATTCATATTCTTTATTTTTATTCAGCTTATTATCAATTTTCTCTCCATCATAAAAAGATTGAAAATCAAAAACGATTAAATCTAATTCTTTTTTAGAAGTATTATCTAAGCATAATTGAATGAGATTATTATGAATATGATCATCCGAATCTACAAACATAATGTAATCCCCTCTAGCACCATCTATACCTGTATTGCGTGCTGCTGAAAGGCCACTATTTTTTTTCATGACGAATAAGTTTTATACGTTGATCGTTAAGGTGCTTTGACAAAACTCCCAAGGATTTATCTGTAGAACAGTCTTCAACCACAATAATCTCTAGATTCTCATATGTCTGTTGACGTATTGAATACAAACACTCATCAAGATATTGTTCAACATTATAAACAGGCACAATCACACTAACTAAAGGATTATTTTGATGATTCATTTTAAGATAGAGCCTTAATCAATGGTTATATTGAGTCAATTCAACAGGAGAATCGGTTAAATTACCACGAGGTTGAGATAAAAGTTGATCTATATATTTTGGAACATGAGTAAATTTTTCAATTTCAACAAAAATTACTCTCGGATGATCTTTCAACCAGTTCAAATAGGTTTGTCTTATTTTATGATTTGAGTTAGGTAATACCAAGCAAGGCGTGCCTGAAAGCATACATAAAATCATACCATGTAAACGATCTGTGATAACTAACTGAGCTTCAGCAAACTGCTGAATTTTACTAGAAAGCAATTTATTACATTCTACTTTGCTTAAGCCTGAACCACCAGCATGTGTATCTGTCTTAGTAATAGTAAGACCGGTATCACCAATAGCACTATCTAAAATGGCATAGTGTTCTGTTTTTAAAGCACACTCCTTATCATTTCTTAGACAAGTCAAAATACCTTTAGGCTTTAAACTATTTACTACCCCTAACTGTTTAGCAGATGAACTCATTACAATATCAGGGACAAAACCAATCTTTACATTTTTTTGGCCATTGAATACGTCTTCTAGTTTCTTGTAAGTTATTAACTCTCTTGCAAAAACATGAATATCTGAATGACTAGCATATATTTTTACTATCTTTTTAAGAGCTTTATTAGACGATTGAGATTCCTCCCAATCTAAAGTTTGTGGAAAGCAAACAATTTTATTATATGGAAAACTTTGAATTACCAATTGTCTTAAATCCTCTATATCAGGATAAAGTGATCCCATATTACCACCACCAATAATGGTAATAATATCTTCAGAAGTCACCTGATTCTTAATTGAACCTAACCAAAGTCTAGTTTTACTGATAGGGACTGGAAAAACTTCATAATCTAGTAAATTTTCTTCTAGAAATTTTTCCTGAGCAGCAGAAATTGCTAGGTCACCAATATTTCCATAATCTGCCGATAAGAAGATAAAAATTCGTTTTTCTTTTGGCAGAATTACCTCTTCTTTTTTTACTATAGTGAAAATCATTTGTTTGATTTTAAGTGGAATTAGTTTTTTAAAACTTTTTTTCATTTCAGATTGCCCCTTTACACTTTTTCAGCACAAACGCAAGTAATGATAAATATCCAATAATATTAATTACTGAAAATAATGCGACAGCCATTAAATCACCGTCTAAAGCTGCTCCTAAAGAAATACTACCAATACGCAATACTGTTATTATGATTTCATAAACTAATAGAAATCCTTGTAACTTAAGAACAGGCATTGATGCAACTGCAGGACGAGTAATAAGAACACTAAACATCCAAAGAGCTACCCACTGTGAATATTCCCCTGCTCGCCCCAAGCTTCGCCTAAAATCCAAGGTAAAATTAAATCTCCCCACAAAGTAATGATGCCGAATGGAACCAAACCAATAAGACTCATTAAAAGTGTAGATTTATAAAGTACTCGAAAAGCATTGGCAGGATTTTCTCTAACTATAGTCGTTATCTTTGGGAAAAAAACCTCTAAAACAGAATTACCCAGAAGCATCACTGGTGCCCCTAGTAAAAGGATAGTAATAGCATACTGTCCTGCTGCTGAAGTACTAAAAAAATTTGTAAGAAGTATTACAGGCAGTCCCATGGAGGCTGCATTAAGCATACTCTGAGGTAAACGATAGAGGGGAAAATCTTTATTATCTAATGCAGCTTTTTGGATACCGTTCAGACCAAACCAATGACGAAAATTAAATGCACCAACTTTAGGAACTCGTGCCATTAATATAATATAATTAATCAATTTACTTATAATTAAAAATATAATTAAAGTAATTCCGGTAGCAGAAATATACCCAGCACCTAATTTCCCAAGATTCATAATAAAAGTACTGGCAACATATGAACTTGATTTTGCTTTAAATAATCCTTCACGTATAGCTACTTGATTAGCAACAGATAATAAGGCTACGAGTAATAAGGAAATAGGGATTAAATAAAGTAAATTCGGCTGATGTTCTAAGCCTGTCAATTTTGCAAGCTGAAGTTGAAAAACATAGACTGAAATTAAACGATAGGTGAAACAAGAGCTGCCGAAACAAGAGACAAACGTGCTACTGCATTCGCTTCTTCATCTGTTTTTGGCATAACAATAGCATTAGCATAGCCTAATGTCGCTAAGGGCGTAATGATATTTATAATTGCAGTAAAAGCAGCTAGGGCACCAAAAGCCTCAGGACCATATAAGCGTGTCAGAAATGGCATGAATGCCAATGAAATTGCTTGTGCAGCGGCAACTCCAGTTGCAACTGCAAGCACATTTCTAACAAACTTACTTCTACTAAAGTAATTTATACGGCTACGTAAGGAATTCGACATCTATATCTATCCAATGCAACCAATTGAACTGTCTTGATTAATTTTTATCATTATTTTTGAAAATCTATATACCAAAGCATAGCATTTTTAATACCTTCAATAATTTTATATTGTGGTATATAACTTAAATACTGCTGAATTTTAATAATACTAGCTTGAGAATGTCTTACATCACCAGCACGGAAATCACGATATACAGGCTCTTTCGAATAAGTCACACCATTTTCATTTAACGCAGCTTTAATAGCATTAAACAAATCATTTAGCGTTGTACGATCCCCCACTGCCACATTATAAACCTGATTTTTAGCTTCATCATTTTGTGTAGTTGCTGCCAGAATATTAGCCTGAACCGTATTTTCAATAAAACAAAAATCACGACTGGTTTCACCATCACCATTAATGAACACATCATCACCGGAAATCATGGCTGCGGTCCATTTTGGAATGACTGCCGCATAGGCACCGTTCGGGTCCTGGCGCTTACCAAAAACATTAAAGTAACGCAAACCAATGGTTTTTAAACTCATAAGTCCGTGCAAAGACTTCCGCATACAGCTCATTGACATATTTAGTCACCGCATAAGGTGAAAGTGGCTTACCGATATTTTCTTCGGCTTTTGGTAATGCCGGATGGTCGCCATAAGTTGAACTACTAGCAGCGTAAGTAAAGCTTTTGACTTCAGCATCACGTGCAGCCGTCAGCATATTTAGAAAGCCGGTAATATTTGCTGCATTAGTCGTAATCGGGTCAGCAATCGAACGTGGCACAGAACCTAAAGCGGCTTCATGCAAGACATAATCCACACCCGTACATGCTTTTTGACAATCCTCAAAATCACGGATATCCCCTTCGTAAAATTTGAAGTTTGTCCATTGTTCAGTGTCACCAGACTTTGCACTTCATCCAGATTATACTGATGACCTGTGGCAAAATTATCCAGACCCACCACATTCTGGTTCAGCTTTAATAGAGTTTCCAGTAAATTTGAGCCAATAAAGCCTGCTACACCAGTAATTAACCAGGTTTTAGGGGCTTGTTCTAATTGCTCGCATACAGTTTGATATTGGCTCATGTATAGAGTCCCTACAAATTACAGACGAAGGTCAGATTCGGATTGATCCAGTACATATTTCAGATCATACAAAATATGTGCGGATTTACCTAAGGCACGTAATGCATCGGCACCCATAGCTTAAATTGATCATGTGCAACTGCTAAAATCACCGCGTCATACTGACCTTGTTCCAGATTCGCTACTGGAGTAATTCCATATTCATGTTGGGCTTCGCTGGCATCCACCCATGGGTCATACACATCGACAGAAATATTGTATTCTGTCAGTTCATTGACAATATCAATAATTTTGGTATTACGAATATCCGGGCAGTTTTCTTTAAAACTTAAGCCTAAAACCAGAACCTTGGCTCCTTCGACCTGAATTTTTTTCTTGATCATCGCCTTGACTAGCTGGGTAACCACATAAGCCCCCATACCATCATTTAAACGGCGACCTGCCAGAATAATTTCAGGGTGATAGCCAATAGACTGTGCTTTATGGGTTAGATAGTACGGATCGACACCAATACAGTGTCCACCCACCAAACCTGGACGGAATGGCAAAAAGTTCCATTTGGTCCCAGCAGCCTGTAATACAGCTTCGGTATCAATTCCCATTTTATTAAAGATCACAGCCAGTTCATTAATCAAGGCAATATTGACATCACGCTGTGTATTTTCAATCACTTTTGCAGCTTCGGCCACTTTAATGCTGGTTGCTTTATGCGTACCTGCTTCAATAACTAAGTTATAAACTTGATCAATAAAGTCAGCAACTTCAGGTGTTGACCCCGAAGTGATTTTTAAAATATTAGTGACTCGGTGTAATTTATCGCCTGGATTAATTCTTTCTGGGCTATAACCGGCAAAAAAAGCTTGGTTAAATTTTAGATTAGACACCTGTTCAAGTACTGGAATACATGTTTCTTCTGTAGCACCAGGATAAACAGTTGATTCATAAACAACGATATCACCTTTTTTAAGCACCTTTCCAATACTGGTTGAAGCCTTTATAAGCGGGGTTAAATCGGGTTGTTTAAACTCATCAATCGGTGTTGGTACTGTCACAATAAAAAAGTTGCAGCTTTTTAAGTCTTCTAAATCTGCACTATAGCTTAACTGCGTTGCTTGACTTAACTCTTCTGGTGAAACTTCTAAAGTATGGTCTTGACCACTTTTTAACTTTTCAATTCGTCTTGTGTGGATATCAAATCCAATAACTGGTACTTTTTTACCAAATTCGACTGCCAACGGCAAACCAACATAGCCTAAACCAATCACTGCTATTTTCAGATCAGAGAGTTGTAGCATTTTAACGCCTTATTTATTTCTGTTATGAACATGAATCTATCAACGGGCATAGTATCAGAAAAATATGAACTTTCTGTTATGATTTTTTACCAAATCCTTCGTACTCTCCTTTGTTGGGCTTGGAGATTAGATAGACCCTAGTTTTGTTCGATAGAATTTAATTAGCAATATTTGTATCCATAGCACTCCTCAAAAACCCTTACTGTAAATAGATCTCTTTCAATAGTTGAGCAATTAAAGAAGAATCGGGATTGAGCCTGCATCTGCACCATTAAAGACTTTCAAACTCTTGCTGAATGCTAGCGAAATAGAGGTAAAACACTTGGTTTGAGATTCAGTTTAATCACTGGAATCTGCAATCTTAAATTGAACAAAAGTGAGTTGTGAGATCGGTATTATAAAAATTGATTACAATTTGTTATATACCTCAAAGCTAACTTCGGTAAAATGCTGTTTAATTGAAATGATTTAAAAAAATCTATAATGGGAATCTTTGTGCAACATTTTAAATCTATAATTCTATTGTCCTTTATCATGACATCTACTGGATGCGCTCTGACATCTGGACTACAAACTTATGATTTACCTGATGAAGGTATGTATCAAACAGAGTTAGGCACACAAGTCAATGTTGTGAAACTCACCCAAAACATCATTACCAGCTGTCCAACCTGCCCAATACAATCAAGAATATTTTTCTCATTTGTTCAACATTCCTCAAAAAAATTACAAGCTCAGTGCTGGAGATATTCTCTCGATTTATCTCTGGGCATATCCAGAAATTACTCCTGCTGCCACAGTCAGTGTCAGTAACAATGATTCTGCCCGGGCTACGGGTTATCAAATTGACCAAAGCGGTTATATCCAATTTCCTATTATTGGTCGCTACAAAGCCGCAGGAAAGTCTTTAACACAAGTGAACCAAGAATTACGTAGCCAACTTTCACGGTATTTAAAAACTCCTGACGTCATTGCTCGTGTTCTATCGTATCAAGGACAACGCTACTCTGTACAAGGCAGTGTCATGAAAGGTGGACAGTTTACTTTAACTGACCAACCCACAAGTGTTTATACTGCATTAGGTTTAGCTGGCGGTATCAATCCTCAGTTAGGAGATAACACCTCTATTACACTTGTCCGTCAAGGTAGAACTTATAATCTCAATAGCATTTCGCTTGAAAAGGCTGGTTATTCACTACACAATTTATTGATTCAGCCTAACGATACACTTTATGTAAACTCAAAAGAAAATCAGAAAATTTATGTAATGGGTGAATCGGGACAAAACAAACCGATCCCGATGCGAGATCAGGGTATTAGCTTGAGTGATGTCATTGGGGAAAGCCTCGGTTTGAATCCACTTTCAGGTAGTCGAAGCAAAATTTATGTGGTTCGTAGTCATCGTGATGCAGGGATCACTGATGTCTATCACCTAGATTTAACCAGTATTGGTGATTTTGGACTGGCAAATAAATTTCAAATGCAAAGTAATGATATTGTGTATATCGATGCCTCAGGTTTAACGCGCTGGCAACGTGTTATCAACCAAGTCATTCCATTCTCAAATGTTATTTATAATATTGATCGCATGGGACAATAATGCAATTCAAAAATATTTTGGTAGTGTGCGTAGGTAATATCTGTCGTAGCCCTATGGCAGAGTACCTACTCAAACAAAACCATCCACAGCTCACAATTCACTCTGCAGGCATTTCTGGCATGATTGGATATGCGGCTGATGACAAAGCAAAGCTTTGCATGCAACGTATAGGGGTTGATATGAGCCCTCATATTGCAAGGAAACTTAATGCTGAACTGATTAAGCAAGCTGATTTGATTTTAGTCATGAGCCAAAATCAACAGAAGCACATTGAGCAAACATGGCCATTTGCAAAAGGAAAAACATTTCGCTTAGGTCATTGGCAAGGAAAAAATATTCCTGACCCCCTATCAACATGATCAAGCTTTTTTTGATGAAACTTCCCTGCTTATACAAGCCTGTGTAGCAGATTGGACTAAACATATTTAACTTTGATGTACGATTATGAGCCAAACTACAAATACAGAAGATACTATTGATTTAAAAGAATTATTTTTCTCATTGATCGCACAATGGAAGTTAATTGCGCTGTGTATCCTTTTGAGTCTAATTTGTGCCCTACTATACTTAAGAACAACTCCGGATACCTATTCGGTCGATGCCTTGGTACAAGTAGAGGAAAAATAAAGGCGCTTCCGCAGCTCTATTAGGTGATCTCTCGAGCATGGTTGAGCAAAAAACAACCCGCTCAAGCAGAAATCGAAATTTTAAAATCGCGTTTAGTTTTGGGCAATGTCATTCAACATTTGAATTTAGATCTTAAAATTTCGGGCACGGAAAATTCATTTACTGATCGTCTATTATCTCCACACCATTATCAAACAAAGTACCAGCCGAAATCGGTGTTGTTTAAAGATGATGAAAAAGCATTCGATATTCGCCAGTTTAATGTTCCATCAAACTTCCGTGATAAAAACCCTTGAACTTCGCTTTAAAGATGGCCAGTTTAGTTTAACGAATACACAAACTGAACAAGTCATTTAACAGGCAAAACAAACCAAGCGAATACTCTACGAACTGCCGATGGCTTGTGGAATATTTCTATTTATACACAAGACCAGCTGAATGATGTTTATCTCATTCAAAAACAATCTCTACCAGCTGCTGTCAATAATATCTTGGCAAATTATTCAGTCGCAGAAAAAGGAAAGTTAACAGGTATTCTTGGGCTCAATTATCAAGGTACAGACAAAACTCATATTACCCAAGTACTCAATGCTATTCTGGTTTCTTATAGCCAACAAAACATTGAACGTCGTTCAGCTGAAACAGCGCAAACACTTAAATTCTTAGATGAACAACTACCAGAGCTGAAACAACAACTTGATCTAGCAGAGCGTGAATTCAATAAATTTCGCCAACAATACAACACTGTAGATGTCACGAAAGAATCTGAGTTATTTTTAACCCAAAGCGTAACCTTAGAGACACAAAAAGCACAACTTGAACAACAAGTGGCTGAAGCTGGTGCCAAATATACTGTTGAACATCCAGTCATGCAGCAAATGAATGCGCAACTAGGAGCTATTAATAAAAAAATTGGGGAGTTAAATGCGACATTAAAAGAACTGCCAGATTTACAACGTCGTTATTTACAGCTTTACCGTGAAGTTGAAGTCAAACAGCAGCTATATACTGCCCTACTTAACTCTTATCAACAGCTACGAATTGCAAAAGCGGGCGAGATTGGAAATGTTCGTATTGTCGATACAGCAGTGGAACCGATTAAGCCAATTGCACCGAAGAAATTACAGATTTTAATTTTATCTCTTTTCTTGGGTGGCTTCCTCGGTACGCTCTTGGCGTTATTGCGCAACATGATGCTTACAGGTATTAAAGATTCTGCTCAAATTGAAAATGAGTTGAATCTCCCAGGTATGCAACAGTTCCACGTTCACCTGTGCAAGAAAGCCGTATTAATATTTTAAAGAAGAAAAAGAATATTCCTATTCTGGCTGTTAAAAATAGTGATGATATTGCTATTGAGAGCTTAAGAAGTATGCGTACAGCTATTCATTTCGCTCTAAGCTCTGCCCGGAATAATCTGATTACGATTTCAGGTCCAGCACCTGAAGTTGGTAAATCCTTTATCTCAACCAACTTAGCCACAATTTTGGCGCAAAGTGACAAACGCGTATTAATCATAGACGCAGACTTACGTCGCGGTTATTTACACAAGTATTTTAATCTCGACACACAACCTGGCTTAACAGAGTTACTCAATGGTCAACAAAGTTTAGAAACAGTCATTCGTCATACAGAAGTACCTGGCTTAAGCGTAATTTCTCGCGGGAAAAGTCCTGCGAATCCTTCTGAACTACTAAGCTCTAACCAATTCAAAAACTTATTAGAGCAAATGTCAGAGAAATTTGATCATGTCATTATCGATACTCCACCAGTCTTAGCCGTAACGGATGGCATCATTATTTCTCAATACACAGGTGTTAACTTAGTGATTGCCCGTTATGCGAAAACGCAGATGAAGGAGCTTGAATTGACCCTGAATCGCTTCGAACAAGCTGGTGTGAAAGTGAATGGCTTTATCCTGAACGATATTCAGCGTTCAAGTGCAGGCTATGGCTATGGCTATGGCTATGCTTATGCCTATAAAGCGAATAAAGAATCAGACTAAATACATTCTCTAACCGATAAAAAGCCAGAACTTGATTTCTGGCTTTTTATTTTGTATGACAAACGTTTATATATTCAAATCCTTATAGTTTTTTTAAGGACTTCAGCATATATTAATTTGAAAATGTACTGGTGGTACAAAACACGTCATTCATGAAGTCTGCTAAGATGCTAAAAAACTTTTTGAATGTAATAGAATTAGGAAAAATTTCACATGAGTAAAGCCTTACCCATTGCTGTAGCTGTTATTCTAGGCGGTGCTGCACTTGTTCCCGTTTATTATGCATCTCAACACCCAGCTTCAGCCGAAGCTCAAGTTTCAAAAAATGCATCTGCCGTAGAAAAAATTAGCTATGCACTGGGTTATGAGGTTGCTCATCAAACCCCACCAGAACTCGATATTAACAGTTTTGTAACTGGTGTCCGTGCAGGTCATGCTCGTAGCCAACCTGCCTATACTGAAGAAGAATTAAAACAAGCCTATGAGCAGTTCCAACAAGAAATGCAGCAAAAACAGGCCAATGATGCGAAGCAGGCACAAACAACTAGTGACAGCTTCTTAACCGAAAATGCAAAAAAACCTGGGGTGAAAACTACAGCGTCAGGCTTACAGTACAAAATTACGCAAGAAGGCACAGGCAAGCAACCCACTGCCAGCTCTGTCGTGACCGTGCATTACAAAGGCCAACTGGTCGATGGTAAAGTCTTCGATAGTTCGCTTGAACGTGGCGAACCGATTGAGTTCCCTTTAAACCAAGTGATTCCAGGTTGGACTGAAGGCCTACAACTCATGAAAGAAGGTGGGAAAGCGACCCTCTACATCCCTTCGAACTTAGGTTATGGCCCACAAGGTGTACCTGGCATGATTCCAGCCAACAGCACGCTTATTTTTGATGTTGAACTGATCAAAGTAAAATAAGACAAGTCAATCAAAGGAGAGCTTTTGCTCTCCTCTTTTTATTGAGAATACAAGATGAAAATTCAAACAACATTACTCTGCGGCTTGTTGCTCTCTGCACCTGTTTTTGCTGCACCGATTAACAATAAAAGTAGTATCAACCAACAAGTCGGTTATAGCTTTGGCTACCTCATGGGTCGGAGCAATGCCGAGTCTATTCAAGATTTAGATCTCGATGCTTTTGTGCAAGGGTTACGTGAAGCATCTAAAGGTCAAGCAGCTTCATTAAGTGATGAGGACATGGCGCGAGTGCTTACCCAATATAAACGCCAAGCCGAGGCAAAACAGTTATTAGAAGTTAAACAACTGGCTGATAAAAATGCCAAAATTGGTGCGGCCTTTTTAGCTGAAAATGCGAAAAAAACCCGAGGTGAAAACCACGACTTCAGGCTTGCAATATATGGTTTTACAACAAGGCCAAGGCAAGTCACCTAAGGCCAACAGCAAAGTCAAAGTCCATTATGAAGGTCGTTTGATTGATCAAACTGTTTTTGACAGCTCGATTGCACGTCAGCAGCCTGCGGAGTTTCAAGTCAGCCAAGTAATTCAAGGTTGGACTGAAGGCTTACAGCTAATGAAAGAAGGCGCAAAATATCGCTTCTTTATTCCCGCTAAACTGGGCTATGGCCAAATTGGTTCAGGCGATGTGATTGAACCGAATAGCACCTTGATTTTTGATGTGGAACTGATTGAAGTGTTGCCAAAATAAGGTAGCAATGCAAAGGCAATGCTATTGTCTTCTCCTGAAATAGATTGACAGTATTCCACTTCAAACCGAGTTAAGCAATTAGCTCGGTTTTAGTTTGCTCAGGCTTTGTTGCACAAAGATTTGAAATGCAAAGCGCCCTAATTGAGCCAAATTTAAGGCGTAACTTGGGTAAGTGGTCGACCTAATTCCGTAAATCTGTTGAGGACTGCTACACGTGCATGAATTTCATTCACCTGACTAGGAAAGCTTCTTGCCATTAATTTATCGCCTAATAATTTGATGCAATGCATCTTGGTTTCCACCAAACTGCGGCGATGATAGCCTGACCATTTTTTCCATAATGTCCTGCCTAAACGTTTAACTGTTCGAAGTAATTCATTTCGCTCTAGCGAGCTACTCTTTGTATCTTTCCATGGTTTCGCATTTTTTCTAGGTGGAATCACCGCATGTGCTTGCCGATCTGCAATGACCTGATGGCATTGCTTGGTGTCATAAGCTCCATCGGTATAAACAGAGTCAATCTGCTCATCTTGTGGAATCTGATTAAGTAAATCACCAAGCACCTGTGAATCACTGACATTATTGGTTGTGAGCTGAATAGCGCGTATTTGTAGGGTTTTGGCATCTATACCAATATGTAGTTTACGCCATTGGCGACGATATTCAGCTCCATGTTTCTTGCGTTTCCATTCGCCCTCACCTAGAAACTTCATGCCTGTAGAGTCTACGATGAGCAATATATTGCGCAAGGCAGCCCATCGCTACTTTTTTGGTAGCTGATTGCAATATCAATATGCTTTTGTCTTCTACAAAGCGTACTGTAATCTGGTGCGGTCCAATTTAATCCGCAAAGTTTAATCAGACTTTGCACAAAGCCAGTGACCATACGTAAAGATAGACGGAATAAGGATTTAATCATTAAGCAGCATTGGATAGCTGCTTCGGAGTAGGTTTGATTTCGACCTTGTTTGCCTTTTGATGGAGCATACCATTGCGTAGCAGGATCAAACCAAATGGCAATATTTCCGCGACTCATGAGTGCTCGGTTATATGCGGGCCAATTGGTTGTGCGGTAGATTTTGTGTGTAAGCTTCTTCATTTGAAAATTATATCGCTGAAAAAGCCTTTACAGATAGGTTTGTGCAACAAAGCCATTTCAATCTATTTTCAAATCAAACACTGCTTATTTTTAAGCTACGTGCTTCGCTTATCTTTTGAAGCATAAAACAAAGAAGTACCTTGTTTTAGGCTTCATGTTTGAGGTGACGTGGTCTAAACCCGGTAAAGAGCAAACCAACCGCATAAGCCACAACTCCGACCACGCACAGCCCGATCACTTCGGCAACGCGAACCCACTGTGACACGTCACCATTATACCAAGTCAATGCATACCACAAAGCCACAATCATCACGGCGTTAGAAATACCAAACTGGATAAACAGTTTTTTCCAATGTGCGCCAAAACGGAAAATATCGCGCTTGTGTAGATAGAAATACAACATCCCCGCATTCACCAGAGCAGAGCCCGAAGAAGCTAAAGCCAAAGCCATATGCTCTGCCTGCCAGTCAATCAGTTTAAAGAAGCCAATAAACACCACGTTTAAAATCGCATTTGCGGCAACGGCCATTAAACCGACACGGACTGGCGTTTTGGTGTCTTGCTGCGCATAAAACCCAGGGGCAAAGACTTTAATCAACATAAATGAAATCACCCCAGCAACTCATACATTGCAGAGCCAAAGCTGTCATTTGCGTATCTTCAAGAGTGAATTGACCGCGTTGGAATAGGGCCTGAATAATAGGGGTCGATAACATAAACAGTGCAATGCTGGCAGGCACCCCTACCAAAACAATGACCTTCGCAGCCCAATCCATCATGCCACGAAACTTCGACATATCTTGCTCTGCATGACGGGTCGACAATGCGGGTAAAATCACCGTACCAATCGCTACCCCAATCAAGCCCAAAGGTAACTCGGTCATGCGTTCCGCACTGTACAACCATGACACTGAACCGTCTTGCATAAAGGAAGCCCAAATGGTGTTCAGGAGTAAGTTGATTTGCGTGACAGAAACACCAAATAGCGCAGGCAGCATCAATTTCATGATGCGATCCACCCCTTCATGTTTAAAATCGACTTTCGGCGGAATCAGTAACTTTTTGTGCCAAAGTTCAGGAATTTGGATCGCCAATTGCAATACACCCGCAGCAATCACCGCCCAACCGAGTGCCATAATCGGTTCTGCCATATACGGCGTCAGCCACCATGCCCCCGCAATCATCGCAACATTCAGCAATACTGGTGAAAAGGCGGGCGAAGCAAAGGAACCATAACTATTTAAAATACTGCTGGCAAATGCCGTCAACGACATAAACAATAAATAAGGAATGGTGAGGCGGAACATTGAAACCGCGAGGTCGAACTTCTCTGGATCGGCATGGAAACCCGGTGCATAGATGTATAGCACTGCTGGAGCTGCGACCATAGCAATGAAGGTTAAAGCCGTCATAACGGTCATCAAACAACCAAAGACACGACTAATCAGAATTTGAACTTCTGCATGGGTACGCCCAGTTTTATATTCGGTCAGTACTGGAATAAACGCCTGTGAAAATGCCCCTTCAGCAAATAGCCGACGGAAGAAGTTCGGGATACGAAAGGCCACCACAAAGGTATCAAAATCTTTCCCCGCACCAAAGACATTCAGTAAGACAATGTCTCGTACCAAACCCAAGACCCGAGAAAGCATGGTCATTGCACTTACAATTACGGTTGACCGCCACAGCGCCATCGTATCCACCTAGTTTTTCATTTGCCGCTATTGTAATGAAACTTCAGCGAATATTTGATTGTTTAATGTTGTTGTTGGCTCTCAATTCATTGACTTTTTAACTGCTGCAAACGATTTCGATAGTCTAACCAATCAAAAAATGCGCCTGGATCGGTCTTACGTCCTGGCGCAATATCGGAATGTCCTGCCAAATGCTGCTGAATTTGAGGATAGGCCTGTTGTAAACAAGCCGTCACGTGTACCAATGTTTCATATTGGGCATCTTCAAAAGGCAAGTCATCACTGCCCTCCAGCTCAATGCCAATCGAATAATCATTGCACTCTTTCTTGGCCAGATAGCTTGAGCGTCCTGCATGCCATGCACGGTCGTTAAAATTGACAAATTGTAGGACTTCGCCACTTCTTAAAATCAGTAAATGCGCTGAGACTTGCATGCCTTGAATGGTTTGAAAATATGGATGTACTGACCAATCCAATTGATTTTGAAAAAATTGTTCAATATAACCGCCACCAAACTGTGAGGGAGGCAAACTGATATTATGGATGACAATCAGTTGAATCTCAGTATCAGCAGGACGTGCATTAAAATTAGGCGATGGAATTTGTCTCGCTCCCAGCAGTTTGCCCTGCTTGCACTTGAAACGACGGAATGACCTGCATATTTTTATTCCTCAAACCCATTACGCCCTTTGGGCAATCTGTTTTAATGTCTCTCATGCTAAATCTTTCCCCGTCATTTCTCAAATTGATCAGCGTTTGATTCTGAAATTTTCACGCCTTTTCAGGAAAAATGCTAATATATTGCGCAATTTTCATGGCTTCTATAAAGATACGGACAATCGGATGAGCATATCGCAGCAACTGCTTGAACAATCTATTCAACTCAATATTCAACAGGCATTACAAGAAGACATCGGTGATGGTGACATTACGGCACTTTTGACACCTGAAGATGAACAAGCGACTGCGACCATTATTAGCCGTGAAGACATGATTCTTGCAGGTCAACCTTGGGTCAATGCATTAATTGCAGCTTTTGATCCAAGCGTACAAATCACGTGGCTCAAAAATGATGGCGATCTGGTTCGTGCCAATGAAACCATTTTTAAACTGGCGGGTTCAGCACGCAGCTTACTTACGGTTGAACGCCCTGCACTCAACTTTGTACAAACGCTATCTGCTGTGGCCAGCAAAACTGCGGAATATGTCAAACAGCTCGATGGCTTAAACACCAAGTTGCTCGACACCCGTAAAACCCTACCGGGTCTGCGTATTGCCCAAAAATATGCTGTCGCTGTCGGTGGCGGTCAAAACCATCGTTTAGGTTTATTCGATGCTTTTTTAATTAAAGAAAATCACATCATGGCGGCAGGCGGCATCGCACAAGCCATTACCAAAGCGCATCAAATTGCCCCAGGCAAACCTATCGAAGTCGAAGTTGAAACTTGGGCTGAATTAGACCAAGCATTGGAAGCCCAAGCTGATATCGTGATGTTAGACAACTTTAGCCAGCAACAAATGATTGATGCGGTCAAGCATGTTGCAGGACGTTGTAAATTGGAAGCGTCAGGGAATATCACCATTGCCAACTTACGTGAAGTCGCAAGCACAGGCGTGGATTATATTTCGATGGGTGTATTGACCAAAGATGTCAAAGCAGTCGACCTTTCTATGCGTTTTAATACTTAATTTCAATAGTTTGCATTCAATCCACACGCAATAAAAAACGCACTCTAGAGTGCGTTTTTTATTGCGTTAAAACTTACCAGCCCAGTGCTTGCTGCTGTTTTTTCACCAATTCTTGAATGCCCTTTTCCGCCATTTCTAACATGGCATTGCACTGTACACGGGTAAATGGTTTATCTTCTGCCGTACCTTGAATTTCAATAAACTCGCCAGCTTGGGTCATGACCACGTTTAAATCCGTTTGGCAATTTGAGTCTTCTTCATAGCACAAGTCTAAAAGCACTTCGTCTTGGAAAATACCCACTGAAATTGCAGCCACTAAGCCTTTTAATGGATCTTGCTTAATTTTCTTTTTCTCAAGCAACGTATTCATCGCATCAATGAGAGCCACGGCAGCACCGGTGATCGCAGCAGTACGTGTACCACCATCCGCCTGAATCACATCACAGTCAATGGTAATGGTATTTTCACCGAGTTTTTTTAAATCCACCATGGCACGCAGACTACGGCCAATCAAACGTTGAATTTCTTGAGTACGACCACTTTGCTTACCACGCGCAGCCTCACGGTCACTCCGGGTATGCGTCGAACGTGGCAACATGCCATATTCAGCGGTTACCCAACCCTGCCCCTTGCCTTTTAAAAAGCGTGGTACTGAGTTATCAATACTTGCAGTACAAAGAACTTTGGTATGACCAA
The DNA here is from genome assembly GCA_025093985.1 of Calvatia gigantea. Classification (NCBI taxonomy): domain Eukaryota; kingdom Fungi; phylum Basidiomycota; class Agaricomycetes; order Agaricales; family Lycoperdaceae; genus Calvatia; species Calvatia gigantea. The sequence continues at coordinate 41,410 of JACAAK010000034.1, forward strand.
ACTCAACCAATACCGAACCTTCCGCATAACGTGTGTAGTTACGAGTAATGGTGACATCACGTAATTGATCTAATGTTCGTTGGTCGATACGCATAATACGCCCTTCATTTGACTAAATAGGTTGGCGCATAGTATAGCAGAAGCAGACCCAAAGCATTTGTCTGACTGCATTGCATTTGTAATTGATCGCCTGTTTCCCTACCCATCCATATTCTTTGTTAAACTGAAACTTAAAAGAGGCTGAGGCAATCATCTATGTCGATTCGGGAAGAACGTAAACAACAAAGCCGCCAAGCTTTGCTAAATGCTGCATTACAACTCAGCACCTCGGGACGTTCCTTTGCTCGCATTAGTCTCCGTGAAGTCACTCGCCAAGTGGGTTTAGTACCGACCGCTTTTTATCGCCACTTTAATGATTTGGATGAGTTAGGACTTGAACTGGTCGATCAAGCGGCGCTGCACATCAAAAGTATGTTAACCCAATTGGGGCAAAGTTATGTTTATGGTTCACATGCTACGATTGAGCATAGTCTAGATCTATTTTTTCATGGAAGCAAAGCTGGATTTCTTGATTGGGACTTTGGGGGGGGGGGAGCCTTGATCCGGAGCCTTGGCAGAAAAAGCCCTTTTTTAAGATATTCCCCGTTTAACCCCTATTGGATCAAAAATTTAGACAGGGCCTCGTATTAAATTTTAAGGTGTCCTTTAAGGGATCCTGGGGGTTTGGTCTGTG
>JACAAK010000035.1:0-35406 GCA_025093985.1 Calvatia gigantea
TGGTGTGCGCGGGGGGCTCCTGTGGGGTCATTGGTCTTCCGGCCTACTGGGTGGGGAAGTTGTAAGGCAACAGGGGTGGGGTCCCTGGGGGGTGCTTCTGGCCTCGGCTAGTGGTGCTCCTTTCCTGGGCCTGGTTGGGGGCTTTGTGGGGGGCAAAGGTGTGAACAACGGGGGTGGGGTCCCCGGGTGGCGGTGCAGGTTCATCCTACTCAGCTGCTTTCTTGGGTGCCGTCCAGGCAATGCTTCGAGTTGCTACCCTGCTTGCTGAGCTGCTCTGGATCGGGACTGGGCTGATACCCTTTCATCTGGGAAGTTGGGGGTAAGGCGGCTCCAAGTGGGGGCTCCTTGCACTGGCTCTCCTGATTACACTTGTCCCCTTGAGGGCACTCGGCCGCCACTGCTGCTGGGTCTGCCTCTTGAGGGATGATCAGGGCACCATCGCAGAGCGACGGTGCATCACTGGGTGTACACCACAAGACCTGGGCAACTGGGTCTTCTTCAGTGTAATGGGCATTTCAGGGAACTGGGGGGTTTAGCAAGTAGGAGGTGGTCTGGTCTGGTCTGGGTTAGCGCTTGGGTTGGGTTGGATTGCTTCTGAACAGTAGATTACTCTTAATTCATCAGACTTTGTAGTTGGGGCTTTGTACTTAGCTACACGTGGACTGCAATTGGGCACCGCGTTATAAATTGGTGCAAGCCATGATTTAAAAAAAAAAAAAAAAAAATCACCTTCCTTTTCCAGCAACCACCACCATCAACAGGGCGGTTACTGTAGTCTAGTCGCATCAAATACACCACAACCCCAACGCTTGGCTAGGGCACGTCCCTAGTTGTCAGGAGTGCTCCAGACAGTGTTAGATGGACTCTCCTGAGTCAGGGCTCCAAGGTTTGGTAGGACACTTGTGGAGTTGTCCAAGGAGATATGGACTTATACATAGAGATGTGGACTTAGAGCCACAATGGATGCTTTTGTGATCATGTGACTTGGTCACATGATGGTTGGACTTAGTTAGAACACCTGTGGACGCTTTCTGGCTCTTTAGCCTCTTACAACAGTCCACAGGTAAGTAGGACAATTTTCTGTTTTGTACTTAGCCTCTTACAACAGTCCACAGGACTGGTGTTCAATAAAACACATTTTTCTCGAGATTCTCCCTATCAAGTCACATTGTTTCTTTGGTGTTAGGACTGCCAGACATTCCCCTACGCGCTCCCTTCAACACTAGTTGCTGATTTACTCACTGGTATGAGCCGCAGGCCACCCAGCTCATTAAATGACCCGTGGGCTGACAACCCGGTTCCCCCGCAATTGTCCCCTGACCCGATTGCTTGTATTCCGGGTGTGGGCTCCCAGCAGCCACAGCCCTGCTACCAAACCCGCGCCTCGACCCAGGCCTCCTCTGGGGAGGGCACGCACCAACGATATGCTGCCGTCCCGATCACAGTACGGCCACCATCAACAGCCTCCTCAAGTGGAACCACCTGACCTCGGTCCCATGCTCCCTCTCATGCAACCTCCCCCTCTCCTGTGCCAATGGAGATGGCGGACCCTTTCGATGATGACAAGGATGAGGTGGTGGCCCCTGGGGCCGCTGCCTCTGTGATCGTCACCGATCCCCCTGGAAGCTCCACTGGCAGAGATATGTCAGTGGAGTCATTCAGTGATTTGGAGTATACTCCATCCATAGCGGTGTTGGCAGGTGACGAAGAACACCTCACTGTGGACGTCCAAGGCACAGCCAAATCCCTGCACAACCTGGCCTCCTGGTTCAGGTCCGTGCATACTATGCCGCTTAATGTGGAATCTACCACAGTGGTACTGGGTGCCGCCTTGGCGTTTGTCCAGTCCCTGGCTAATAATGGCTGATTGGATCGCTCTCCAACTAGTCAATCCAATCTGAGTTGGCTTGGGGGTCACGCTGTGGCCAACATTGCCTCTTGCTATGCTCAACCCCTGCCAGCCAGGAGAGCTACTCCTCCGCCCTGGCTGTCTGGCTCGGGCAATGTTGACGCCGACATGGGAGGCTCCACCCCTAGATCAGGTAGATCGAAGCCAGTTAGAGCTCCCATGCCACCACCTCCGATTCAGCCTGTCCGCCCTGCTTGTCGTGAGCGGGACCTTGTCGAGTTGATTCAAAAGAATGCAGAGGCGAAACGCCTTGCCCTGTAGCAATAGTGGAGGAGCACCCAAGTCCAACCCGGACCAGTGCACCCTCTTAACATCACCAAGAAGAAGAAGGCGATGCCGTCCTCATACACGTAGACACTCTCTTCCTCTGGCAAGGGCAAGTCCGCCCAGATCCCTGTGGTTACGGCTGTGCGAGTTGCGCAGTCCTTCCCAGAGCTTGAGCCCAAACGAGTCGTTGCGATGGCTCGCGAAGCAGAACCCTCAGCGCAAGGCAAGTCCAAGTATCCTGATAATGTCACAGCTGGTCCCAACCGTCGACAACTTCTCATGACAGCGGTGGCCATTCCGGAAGGCTCCCCTTGCCCTCAAACCAACCACTTCATTGAAGTCATCAACAGAGGTCTTGTCCAGGCTCGTGTCCGGTGTTGGATTGAGTCTGTCCAATCGAGCACGGCCAACTCGTGGTCCCTGCTCACCAACTTTGCTCCCACTCTGAAGGATGTCACTATCATTGATGAGTGGGCCCACAAGGCGGTCGCTGAGGGCATTAAGCTCCAGCTCCACATTCCCGACTCCATGTCCTATATCAGGATCATGGACATCCCATTTATCGACGAGCTGGGCCACAAGGCCATGACCATCGAATGCCTCCTGGGTCACCTCTCAAAGTCCCCCTATTGTGAGGACTTTGCTATGCTGTCCCATACCCCGTGCATTTCACACAATTCCACCAGCTCTGACATGTGCACAGCTTGGCTTGACCTAGCCGACTCCAAGACCGGCACTCAGATGAAGCACCTCATAGGGCGTACTGTCCAGATTGGAATGTACTCCTGCCATGTGCAGCAGGCTTCCGCCCATACTGGGGTTCCCTGGTGTCAGCATTGCTGGTACTGGGGCCACCCCACTGCCATCTGTTGATCCTGGTCAAACAGGTGCCCAATCTGTGCTGGGCCTCACACCTCTGAGAACCACCGCGCTGTCGCCAGCTGTTGTCATCCCAAGGATCTCAACAAGGCTACCCCTGAGGGACAACCGTGTCCCCACAAATTCAAATGTCTCAACTGCGGTGGTGAGCACCATGCCAACTCCCATTTGTGCCAACTTTGGTGCCACCAGTATGAGGCCGAGTGGATCAAAGAGCACTACAAAAAGGTGAGTGAACGTCGTCTCTCAAGGATAGCATCACGATCCGCTGATAACACTTCAGCATCTGCGCAATGAACCCCAAGCCTGACGAGTTGAGGCGTTTTGTGAAGGGTAAAATATATATACTGTCATTTAACATAGTGAAGAATTACACGTTATTGGACACATTGCTAGAGTCTGAAAAAGACAACTTTGACATCATTTTCATCCAGGAACCACCCTGGCGAGCGATAAGATCCGCCCCCTCGACACTTGATGCCGAGGGTGAGTCTGTCATCGGAGCACCTAAGCACCCTGAGTGGTTATATATGGTGAGGCCAGCCTCCTCTGTGGAGGAACGAGATCGACTGCATGTTATGGCATATGTCCACACATGGGTCAAGAGACTGAGGCCCTCGCTGAGGTGAGACCTCATTGATCACTGGAATGTGATGGTTGTCACCATCTTCAATCACAGCTGCGAACGCCATCTCATGAATGTTTATTCTGATGATGAGCACACTGCGATCAGGCTTCTCTATGAGAAGCGCGATTCTTTACCCCAGATGCATTACATGGGAGGTGATTTTAATTGCCACTCACGTGAGTGGGACAATAGTGTTCCACATCACCACCGACCCGCCCAGCAGCTCTTGGAAGCTGCCGATGACCTTGGCCTCAGGATCTGGTTGCCAGATTCCAGGGCTTCTATGCACATACCTCGAGATCCGACCAAACGCCAATCGGTGATTGATCTGATCTTTATCTCCAATCTCAGGTAGCGCATCACGTGTCCCAAGATCAGATTAGATCTGACAGGCCCATCAGGCCATCATCCACTGTCTGTCGTGATCCCTATCTGCCCTGAAGACATCACGAATGTCAGAAGGGCATTCCCCAAGAACTCGGCAGCAACTGCAGAATTACAGTTCCTGGATGAGATCAGAGAAGGGGTGTATGGTCTTCAGGATCTTTTTTTTTTTTTTTTTTTTTTTTTTTTTTTTTAAATCATGGCTTGCGCCAATTTATAACGCAGTGCCCGATCGCAGTCCGCGTGTAGCTAAGTACAAAGCCCCAACTACAAAGTCCAATGAGTTGAGAGTAGTCTACTGTTCAGAAGGAGCCCAACCCAACCCAAGCCAGGCATAATGCCCACCCAGACCAAACCAGACCCCCCTTACTTGCCAAACCCCCCGGTCGCCTGAAATGCCCATCACACTGAAGAAGACCCAGTTGCCCAGGTCTTGTGGTGTACACCCAGTGATGCACCGCCACTCTGCGGCAGTGCCCTGATCATCCCACAAGCGGCGGGCCCGGCGGCAGTGGTGGCCGAGCGCCCAAGAGGGGACAGGTGTAATCAGGAGAGCCAGCGCAAGGAGCCCCCGCTTGGAGCCACCTTACCCCCAACTTCCCAAGTGAAAGGGTATTAGCCCAGCCCTGATCCAGGGCAACACAGTAGGCAGGGTAGCAACTCGAAGCGCCGCCTAGACAGTGCCCAAGAAAGCAGCCTAGCAGGACGAACCCGCACCGCCACCCGGGGACCCCACCCCCGTTATTTTACGCCTCCGCCCCCTGCGAAGCCCCCAACCAGGCCCAGGAAAGGAGCACCACTAGCCGAGGCCAGAAGCACCCCCCAGGGACCCCACCCCTGTTGCCTTGCGACTTCTTCACCTAGTAGGCCAGGAGACCAACAACACCGCAGGGACCCCCCATGCGTGCCAGCTCAACCAATCCCAGTATCATCTGGTCTGAACGCAAACACCCCGGGGTTCGCGTTCAGGAAATCAATCAGCTCACAAATGGTCTGAGGAGGTCTGTCAAGCTCCCTCTTGTGGTTGGGACACCTGACGAATATGTGGTAGCGCCCCTCGAGAGCGGCGCCACATGAACAGCCAATGCTTTCATCAGGAAAGAATCGTATGCGGTACGACCCAATCGGAGCATGACCTGTGATGGCATGCACGGCCCTCGCACAAAGCGAGTTAGAGCCGCTAACATGAGGGAGCCAGGGCCCACTAGAAAGGTAGGTCGGCTTCCCCAGAACAGATGGGTCCGCCCCAGAGGCGAGATCCATATTACTACGCCCCTTATAAGAAGGGGTAGAGTACAGCTGGCGCCATGACTCCAGAACATCATCGACCGCCTCTTTGCGCAGGCGGGCAATAGAAGTGAATGGCCTCAGGCCATAAGCGACCTGAGGGAACGAGGTGACATGCCGGTGAACAGCATGGTGGAACTCCCACTTCTCGGAAGAAGGGACAGCGAGGAATTCAATGCCCCTCCGGGGATCCCCAGAGAGCCATTGTTTAAGTGCCACACACACCCCTTGGGACAGCATCTGCCCAGAATGTGTAGACGGATCAACTGCAAGCTTCGCTGACACAATAGAATCAGTGAATACACGTATGAGCCTGACGTCATCCTACTTAAGAGCAAAATGAACGCCAAGCGCAATGGCCATGAGCTCAGCATCAGGTGCTGTAACTCGGCCTGCCATGCAAGTGATCTCCCGGAGACACTCCCGTTGGCGATAGACATGGGCAGATGAAACTGCCTGGAACTTGCCATGGAGCGGCAGACTTGCGTCCGTCGCCATATGAACAATCCCAAGGTCCTCTCTGCACTCCCTAAGGCACGCGTTGAGAGCATACATATGCTCGGGGTTGGTGTTACCCTCTGCATTGAGTTTCACCTCCATGAACGACACCTGGTCAGGGTGGCAGTCCATCAGGCAGTATCTGGGCCGATTAATTGAAGCCATAGGCTCAAACTCCTCAACAAGGTTTACCAGGTTGGCATCAGCCTGGATTAAGGAGCCCTTAGTCTTCTTGCGAATCGCAGGAGACATAAGACCGATAGAGCGAGTGTGCAGCTTAGCAGACCCAGAATATTCAGGGCTCATAAGGGCCCTGAGGGGATGGTTAGGTGACAGGGTCTTAATCCTGTAGTCTGACCTGACAGCAAGCTTTTGTATGTGGAGCTGGATGGGTATGAGACCCGCGAATGACTCCGCAGCCCCAGTAGGGGCAGTCCAGAAGGCACCTGTAATCCACAGGGCCGCCCGTCTTTGCATGACGTTCAGACTCTTAAGGGCCGCCTTACAGCGAGAGCCCTTGAAGAACCAGAGTTTAAAGCCATATGTCGCAATGGGAACAACACACGACCGATAGAGGAGGCGCTTCTGCATAGGCCGCAAGCCCCTTGTAGAATTACCAAGCATCTTCATGGCTTTCACCATAGAAAGTGCTTTAGTAGAGTAATAACGAACGTGCTCCTTAAAAGTAAGGGCACAGTCGAAGTAGAAGCCCAAATACCTCCAATAAGGCTTGGGCCGGAGCGGCGTATCACCAGTAAACGGGGCAAAGCCCAGGTCTATTGGTGGATTGTCATCTCCGTGCTTACGGGAGAAGTGAAAGACCTCGGACTTGTCGTGTTCAAGTACCAAGGCGAAGCGCTCAAAGAGCCTGAATATAATACCATACGCCTCCTTAAGAGCCGCAAGGTTAGATCCCCAGTCTTTCAACTGGGCAATGATGGTGCCATCATCAACATATGACAGAAGAGTCGTCCCCAGACATGATGCCTCCCTGTCGAAAAGCCACATTAGCGGAGCTATGTATAAGGCCGACAGGACGGGAGAGAGGGCAGATCCCTGCCCCACCCCCACATCCGATGGAAATGGCTCGGACTTGAAAGAGTCCCAGCAATACTGGGTCTTCTGTCCTACCAAATAGTGCGCAAAGAACTTGACCAGCTCAGGGGCGAATCCTTGCTTGCATAGTATTGCCACCAGCATATTATGGTGCAATGACGGAAAGAACTGCACTATGTCAAAAGCCACAATGCTAGTCCTGAGGCCCTTAGCCCACCCCGCTCTTACGATGTGGGTCAGCATTAGGCCAGCATCTTCAGTGAATCGTTGGATCACACCTCCAAGCTGATTAGGGTGTGGTCTTCAGGATCATCCCCTTAATTCAGCATGGGATATTAATGTCCTGGCATTTGCTATTGGGTCAGTGTTCTCTGCAGTGTGGCACCGCCACACTGTGGAGGTGCACATATCTGCAAAATCTCAGCTATGGTGGGATGAGGATTGCAATGTCACCCTGTGGGCCCACAGGGAGTCTTCGGACCCTGAGGACTGGAAGGCTTTTCGACACATTGTAGTGTCTAAGAAGTGCAAATTCTTTGACGATGTTAAGCGCAGGTCACGCAGGTGAGACGACCGGAGTCTAGACACCCAGAATGATGTGTGGATGCGGACAAAGATGGACGAAGCGGGCGAACTCGGGAGGACCGTGGCTTCAACGTATGTGTTGCGCCCTCCTGCCGACGGGTGGTCCTAACTTCAGAATAAGGGATGAGGGCAGAGTCAGAGGCGGAGACAGAGACAGAGACAGAGGTAAGATAGAAGTAGCGTGTCGCTAAGTAGATTTCAGACTGAGGATTACAGGCGAAGTAGCTACAGTTTATATACGCGAGGAAGTGTGGTTCTACAAAAGGAAACTACTATGACTTCAGGTGCAGGCCAGGTATGGCCGCTAGATAAAAACACCGGGAATGCAACTAGCTAAAAGGAATAAGGTGAAACAGGAACGATATGAACGGTAAAAGGGATTGCAAGGGAAACAGGAGTAGGTATGACAACCGGAGAAATGTACAAGGAGGATAATCAGAAATTAACGTCAGACATAATAGTAAGAATGGAGAGCGGGGGAGATGGGGGAAAGCGAATGGTAAATAAAATATAAAGTATAGTCCGGGTAAGAGCGGGTGAAGCTGGTGAGCGCGTGTACGGGTTGTGACAGACAAGAAGATCAAGGAAATTGCTGAGACCAACAAGTGCCCTTGGGACCTTATGGAATGGGTCAAAGCGTGCAAGTTGCCTGCATGCGAGGCTATCTCCTACCAAGGGAAGCCTTGTCACACTATGGACTCCCTTTGGGGGGCCCTTCACGGTACCTACAACTTCGCCTCTGGGCGCGAGTGTAATACCCCCATTATTGATCCGCTCCCTGCACTTCCGCAGTGGGAGTGGGTTGACTTCTCAGACAAGGAGCTGGTGGATGCACTGTCTGCCTACTCCAAGGTCTCTGCTCCAGGCCCCAACCACGTTACGTGGAGGATGCTCAAACAGATCGTGCTTGGGAATGCCCTGCCAATCTTCATATGTCTAGCTAGTGCCTGTATTCGTCTAGGCTGCTGGCCAGAGTATTTCAAAGAATCTATGTCAGTTATTATCCCTAAGCCGGGTAAACCTGCATACTCTATACCCAAGGCCTTTAGGCCTATAGTTCTTCTCAACATGCTGGGTAAGCTGTTTGAGAAAATGATCACGACTAGGCTCCAGTTTGACTCTGTTAAATTTGGGGTCTTTCACTCTAATCAGCTCGGAGGTGTGATCCAACGATCCACTGAAGATGCTGGCCTAATGCTGACCCACATTATAAGAGCGGGTTGGGCTAAGGGCCTCAGGACTAGCATTGTGGCATTTGACATAGCGCAGTTCTTCCCCTCATTGCACCATGATATGCTAGTGGCAATACTCCGCAAGCAAGGATTTGCCCCTGAGTTGGTCGAGTTCTTTGCGCACTACTTGATAGGACAGAAGACCTAGTATTGCTGGGATTCTTTCAAGTCTGAGCTATTTCCATCTGACATGGGGGTAGGGCAGGGCTCTGCCCTCTCCCCCATCCTATCAGCCTTGTATATAGCTCCGCTAATGTGGCTGTTCAACAGGGAGGCGTCACGTCTAGGGATGACCCTTCTGTCATATGTCGATGATGGTACTATCATTGCCCAGTCTAAGGACTGGAACTCTAACCTTGTGACTCTTAAGGAGGCATATGGTATTATATTCAGGCTCTTTGAGCGTTTCGCCTTGGTACTTGAATATGACAAGTCTGAGGTTTTTCACTTCTCCCGCAAGTTTTTTTTTTTTTTTTTTTTTAATTCATGGCTTGCGCCAATTTATAACACGGTGCCTGATCACAGTCCGCGTGTAGCTAAGTACAAGGCCCCAACTACAAAGTTCGATGAGTTAAGAGTAATCTACTTTCAGAAGCAGTCCAACCCAACCCAAGCGCTAACCCAGACCAGACCAGACCACCCCCTACTTGCCAAATCCCCCGGTTCCCCGAAATGCCCATCACACTGATGAAGGCCCAGTTGCCCAGGCCTTGTAGTGTACACCCAGTGACACACTGCCGCGTTGCGGTGGTGCCCTGATCATCCCACAGGCGGTGGGCCCAGCGGTGGCGGCAGCTGAGCGCCCGAGAGGGGACAGGTGTAGTCAGGAGAGCTAGCGCAAGGAGCCCCCGCTTGGAGCCACCTTACTTTTTTTTTTTTTTTTTTTTTTTATATCATGGCTTGCGCCAATTTATAACGCGGTGCCCGATCGCAGTCCGCGTGTAGCTAAGTACAAAGCCCCAACTACAAAGTCCGATGAGTTAAGAGTAATCTACTGTTCAGAAGCAGCCCAACCCAACCCAAGCGCTAACCCAGACCAGACCAAACCACCCCCTACTTGCCAAATCCCCCGGTCGCCCGAAATGCCCATCACACTGAAGAAGACCCAGTTGCCCAGGTCCTGTGGTGTACACCCAGTGACGCATCGCCGCAAAGCGGCGGTGCCCTGACCATCCCTCAAGAGGCGGACCCAGCAGCAACGGCGGCCGGGTGCCCTCAGGGGGACAGGTGTAGTCAGGAGAGCCAGCGCAAGGAGCCCCCGCTTGGAGCCGCCTTACCCCCAACTTCCCAAGTGAAAGGGTATCAGCCCAGTCCTGACCCAGAGCAACACAGTAAGCAGGGTAGCAACTCGAAGCGCCGCCTAGATGGTGCCCAAGAAAGCAGCTGAGCAGGACGAACCCGCACCGCCACCCGGGGACCCAACCCCCGTTATTTAACGCCTTCGCCCCCCGCGAGAGCCCCGAATCAGGCCCAGGAAAGGAGCACCACTAGCCAAGGCCAGAAGCACCCCCCAGGGACCCCACCCCTGTTACCTTACAACTTCTCCCCCCAGTTGGCCAGAAGACCAGCGACCCCGCAGGAGCCCCCCACGCGCGCCAGCTCAACCGATCCCAGCATCATCTGGTCTGAACGCAAAGGCCCCCGGGTTTGCGTTCAGGAAGTCTATCAGCTCATGAATGGTCTGAGGAGGTCTGTCAAGCTCCCTCTTGTGGTTGGGACACCTGACGAAAATGTGATAGCGCCCCTCGAGAGCGGCGCCACACGAGCAGCCAACGCTTTCGTTCGGAAAGAACCGTACACGGTACGACCCAATCGGAGCATGACCAGTAACGGCACGCACGGCCCTCGCACACAGCGAGTTAGAGCCGCTAACATGAGGAAGCCAGGGCCCACCAGAAAGGTAGGTCGGCTTCCCCGGAATAGATGGATCTGCCCCGGAAGCAAGATCCATATTACTGTGCCCCTTGTAAGAAGAGGTAGAGTACAGCTGACGCCATGACTCCAGAACGTCATCGACCGCCTCTTTGCGCAGGCGGGCAATAGAAGTGAACGGCCTCGGGCCATAAGCGACCTGAGGGAACGAGGTAACATGCCGGTGAACAGCATGATGGAACTCCCACTTCTCGGAAGAAGGGACAGCGAGGAACTCAACGCCTCTCCGGGGATCCCCAGAGAGCCATCGTTTAAGCGCCACACACACTCCCTGGGACAGCATCTGCCCGGAGTGCGTAGACGGATCAACCACAAGCTTCGCCGACGCAATAGAGTCAGTGAATACCCGTATAAGCCTGACGTCATCCTGCTTAAGAGCAAAATGAATGCCAAGCGCAATGGCCATGAGCTCAGCATCAGGTGCTGTAACTCGGCCTGCCACGCGAGTGATCTCCCTAAGGCACTCCCGCTGGCGGTAGACATGGGCAGACGAAACTGCCTGGAACTTGCCATGGAGCGGCAGACTTGCGTCCGTCGCCATATGGACAATCCCGAGATCCTCCCTGCACTCCCTAAGGCGCGCGTTGAGAGCATACATATGCTTGGGGTCGGTATTACCCTCCGCATCGAGCTTCACCTCCATGAACGCCACCTGGTCAGGGTGGCAGTCCATCAGGCGGTATCCGGGCCGATTAATTGAAGCCATAGGCTCAAATTCCTCGACGAGGTTCACCAGGCTGGCGTCAGCCTGGATTAAGGAGCCCTTAGTCTTCTTGCGGATCGCAGGAGACATAAGGCCGATAGAACGAGTGTGCAATTTAGCAGACCCAGAGTATTCAGGGCTCATAAGGGCCCTGAGAGGATGGTTAGGTGACAGTGTCTTAATCCTGTAATCCGACCTGACAGCAAGCTTCTGTATATGAAGCTGGATAGGTATGAGGCCCGCGAATGTCTCCGCGGCCCCAGTAGGGGCAGTCCGGAAGGCACCTGTAATCCACAGGGCCGCCCGTCTCTGCATGACGTTCAGACTCTTAAGGGCCGCCTTACAGCGAGAGCCCTTGAAGAACCAGAGTTTGAAGCCGTATGTCGCAATCGGGACAACACACGACCGATAGAGGAGGCGCTTCTGCATAGGCCGCAAGCCCCTCGTAGAATTACCAAGCATCTTCATGGCCTTCACCGTGGAGAGTGCTTTAGTAGAATAGTAACGAACGTGCTCCTTGAAGGTAAGGGCGCGGTCGAAGTAGAAGCCCAGATACCTCCAATAAGGCTTGGGCCGGAGTGGCGTATCACCAGTGAACGGGGCAAAGCCCAGGTCAATCGGTGGATTATCATCCCCGTGCTTACGGGAGAAGTGAAAAACCTCAGACTTGTCATGCTCAAGTACCAAGGCGAAGCGCTCAAAGAGCCTGAATATAATACCATATGCCTCCTTAAGAGCCACAAGGTTAGATCCCCAGTCTTTTGACTGGGCAATGATGGTGCCATCATCAACATATGACAGAAGAGTCGTCCCAAGACGTGACGCCTCCCTGTCGAAAAGCCACATTAGCGGAGCTATGTATAAGGCCGACAGGACGGGAGAGAGGGCAGAACCCTGCCCCACCCCCACATCCGATGGAAATGGTTCGGACTTGAAGGAGTCCCAGCAATACTGGGTCTTCCGTCCTACCAGGTAGTGCGCAAAGAACTCAACCAACTCAGGGGCGAATCCTTGCTTGCGAAGTATTGCTACCAGCATATCATGGTGCAACGACGGGAAGAACTGCGCTATGTCAAAAGCCACAACGCTAGTCCTGAGGCCCTTAGCCCAACCCGCTCTTACGATGTGGGTCAGCATCAGGCCAGCATCTTCGGTGGACCGTTGGATCACACCTCCGAGCTGATTAGGGTGAAAGACCCCAAATTTGACAGAGTCAAACTGGAGCCTAGTCGCGATCATTTTCTCGAACAGCTTACCCAGCGTGTTGAGAAGTACTATAGGCCTAAAGGCCTTGGGTGTAGAATATGCAGGCTTACCCGGCTTAGGGATAATAACCGACATAGATTCTTTAAAATACTCCGGCCAGCAACCTAAACGAATACAGGCGCTAGCTAGACGTACGAAGACCGGCAGGGCATCCCCAAGCACGATCTGTTTGAGCATCCTCCACGTAACGTGGTCGGGGCCCGGCGCAGAAACCTTAGAGCAGGCGGACAACGCGTCCACCAGTTCCTTGGCTGAGAAGTCCACCCATTCCCGCCGCGTCAGCGTAGGGAGCGGATCAATAACGGGGGTATCACACTCGCGCCCGGAAGCGGAGTTGTAGGTACCGTGAAGGGCCTCCCACAGGGAGTCCATAGTGTGACAAGGCTCCCCCTGATAGGAGATAGCCTCGCACGCAGGCAACTTGCGCGCCTTGACCCATTCCATAAGGTCCCAGGGGCGCTTGTTGGTCTCAGCAATTTCCTCGATCTTCTCATCAAAGAATTTGCGCTTCTTAGACGCCACAACGCGTCGAAATGCCTTCCAGTCCGCAGGGTCCGAGGAATCCCTATGGGCCTGAAGGGCGACTCTGCAGTCCTCATCCCACCAGGGTTGAGACTTTGCGGAGATGTGCACCTCCACAGTGTGGCGATGCCACGCTGCAGAGAACACCGACCCAATGGCCGATGCCAGGACATTAACATCCCGAGCTGAATTAAGAGGATGATCACGAAGATCATACACCCCTTCTCTGATCTCATCCAGGAACTGCAATTCCGCAGTCGCTGCCGAGTTCTTGGGGAAAGCCCTTCTGACATTAGTAATGTCCTCAGGGCGGATAGGGATCGTGACAGACAGCGGATGATGGTCCGATGGGCCCGTCAGATCCGATCTGATCTGGGGACGCGCGATGCGCCACCTAAGATCGGAGATGAAGATCAGATCAATCACCGATTGGCGTTTGGTCGGATCTCGAGGTACATGAGTAGAAGCCCTGGAATCTGGCAACCAGATCCCAAGGCCGAGGTCGTCGGCAGCTTCCAGAAGCTGCTGGGCGGGTCGGTGGTGATGCGGGACGCCATCGTCCCACTCACGCGAATGGCAATTGAAATCGCCTCCCATGTAATGCATCTGGGGTAGAGAATCGCGCTTCTCATAGAGAAGCTTGATCGCAGTGTGCTCATCATCAGAATAGACATTCATGAAATGGCGTTCACGACCGTGATTGAAGATGGTAAGAACCATCACATCCCGGTGATCAATGAGGTCCCGCCTAAGCGAGGGCCTCAGTCTCTTGATCCGCGTGTGGACAAAAGCCATAACACGCGGTCGATCTCGTTCCTCCGCAGTGGAGGCCGGCCTCACCATATACAACCACTCAGGGTGCTTAGGTGCTCCGATGACTGGCTCACCCTCGGCGTCGAGCGTCGAGGGGGCGGATCTAATCGTTCGCCAGGGTGGCTCCTGGACGAAAATGATGTCGAAGTTGTCTTTCTCAGACTCTAGCAGTGTGTCCAATAATGTATAATTCTTCGCTACATTAAACGACAAAATACGTAATCTACCCTTCACGAAACGCTTCAACTCGTCAGGTTCGGGGTTCATTGCGCGGATGCTGAAGTGTTATCAGCGGATCGTGACGCCATCCTTGAGAGACGGCGTTCACTCACCTTTCGATAGTGCTCTTTGATCCACTCGGCCTCATACCGGTGGCGCCAAAGCTGGCACGAGTGAGAGTCAGCGCGGTGCTCGCCACCGCAATTCAGACACTTGAATTTGTGGGGACATGGTTGTCCCTCGGGGGTAGCCTTGTTGAGATCCTTAGGATGACAACAGCCGGCGAACAGAGCAAGCTCATACGCATCTTCACTGACTCTATTGCATCAGCAAAGCTCGCAGTTGATCCATCTACACATTCTGGGCAGATGTTGTCCCAGGGGGTGTGTGTGGCGCTTAAACGATGGCTCTCTGGGGATCCCCAGAGAGGCATTGAATTCCTCACTGTCCCTTCTTCCGAGAAGTGGGAGTTCCACCATACTGTTCACCAGCATGTCACCTCGTTCCCTCAGGTCACTTATGGCCTGAGGCCATTCACTTCTATTGTCCGCCTATGCAAAGAGGCGGTTGACGATGTTCTGGAGTCATGGTGTCAGCTGTACTCTACCTCTTCTTACAAGGGGCATAGCAACATAGATCTCACCTCCGGGGCAGATCCGTCTATTCCGGGGAAGCCAACCTACCTTTCTGGTGGGCCCTGGCTCCCTCATGTTAGCAGCTCTAACTCGCTATGTGCGAGGGCTGTGTGTGTCGTCACAGGTCATGCTCTGATCAAGTTGTACCATATACAATTCTTTCCTAATGAAAGTGTTAGCTGTTTGTGTGGCGCCGCTCTTGAGGGGCACTATCACATATTCGTCAGGTGCCCCAACCACAAGAGGGAGCTTGACAGACCTCCTCAGACCATTCGTGAGCTGATTGACTTCCTGAATACAAACCCTGGGGCTTTTGCATTTAGACCAGATGATGCTGGGATCGGCTGAGCTGGTGCACATGGGGGGTTCCTGCGGGGTCGCTGGTCTTCTGGCCTACTGGGTAGAGAAGTCTTAAGGCAACAGGGGTAGGGTCCCTGGGGGGTGCTTCTAGCCTCGGCTGGTGGTGCTCCTTTCCTAGGCCTGGCTGGGGGCTTCACAGGGGCACCTTCCTTTTCCAGCAACCACCACCATCAAAGGGGCGGTTACTGTAGTCTAGTCGTATCGAATACACCGCAACCCCAACACTTGGCTAGGGCACGTCCCTAGTTGCTGATCTACTCGCTGGTATGAGCCACAGGCCACCCAGCTCATCAAACGACCCGTGGGCTGACGACCCGGTCCCGCCGCAATCGTCCCCCAACCCGATCGCTCATATTCCGGGTGTGGGCTCTCAGCAGCCACAACCCCGCTACCAAACCCGCGCCTCAACCCAGGCCTCCTTTGGGGAGGGCACGTGCCAACGATACGCCACTGTCCCGATCACGGCACGGCCGCCATCATCAACCTCCTTGAGTGGAACCGCCTGACCTTGGTCCCATGCTCCCTCTCATGCAACCTCCCCCTCTCCTGCGCCAATGGAGATGGCGGACCCTTTCGATGATGACAAGGATGAGGTGGTGGCCCCTGGGGCTGCTGCGTCTGCGATCGCCACCGATCCCCCTGGGAGCTCCGCTGGCAGAGACATGTCAGTGGAGTCATTCAGCGATCTGGAGTATGCTCCATCCGTAGCAGCATTGGCAGGTGACGAAGAACACCTCACTGTGGACGTCTAGGGCGCAGCCGAATCCCTGCACAACCTGTCCTCCTGGTTCAGGTCCGTGCATGCTATGCCGCTCAGCGCGGAATCTACCACAGTGGTACTGGGCGCCGCCTTGGCGTTTGTCCAGTCCCTGTCTAACAATGGCTGGTTGGATCGCTCTCCAACTGGTCAGTCTAATCCGAGTTGGCTTGGGGGTCATGCTGTGGCCAACATTGCCTCTCGCTACGCTCGTCCCCTGCCAGACAGGAGAGCTACTCCCCTGCCTCAGCCATCTGGCTCGGGCAATGTTGACGCTGATATGGGAGGCTCTACGCCTAGATCCGGCAGATCGAAGCCGGCCAGAGCTCCCGCACCACCACCTCCGTTTCAGCCCGTCCGTCCTGCTCGCCGCGAGCGGGATCTTGTCGAGTCGATCCGAAAGAACACAGAGGCAAAGCGCCTTGCTCTGCAGCAGCAACAGAGGAGTGCACCGGTCCAGCCTGGTCCGGTGCGCCCTCTTAACATCACCAAGAAGAAGAAGGCAGTGCCGTCCTCGTATGTGCAGATGCTATCTTCCTCTGGTAAGGGCAAGTCTGCCCAGATCCCTGTGGTCACGGCTGTGCATGTTGCGCAGTCGTTCCCAGAGCTTGAACCCAAACGAGTCGTAGCTATGGCTCGTGAGGCTGAACCCTCGGTGCAAGGCAAGTCCAAGCGCCCTGACAATGTCACGGCTGGTCCCAACCGTCGGCAACTCCTCATGACTGTGGTCACTGTGCCAGAAGGTGCCCCCCGCCCTCAGACTAACCACTTTGTTGAAGTTATCAACAGAGGCCTTGTCCAAGCTCGTGTCTGCTGCAGGATCGAGTCGGTTCGCTCAAGCACGGCCAATTCCTGGTCGTTGCTCACCAACTTCGCCCCCACCCCGAAGGATGTCGCCATCATAGACGAGTGGGCTCATAAGGCAGTTGCTGAGGGCGTTAAGCTCCAGCTCCGTGTCCCCGACTCCACGTCCTACATCAGGATTGTGGATATCCCTTTTATCGACGAACTTGGCCGCAAGGCCATGACTGTCGAACACCTCCTGGGCCATCTGTCAAAGTCTCCACATTGCGAGGACTTCGCCATGCTGTCTCACACCCCATGCATCTCGCACAACTCCGCCAGCTCTGACACTTGCACAGCTTGGCTCGACTTAGCCGACTCGAAGACCGGCACCCGGATGAAGCGCCTCGTGGAGCGCACCATCCAGATCAGAACGCACTCCTGCCGCATGCAGCAGGCTTCTGCCTGTACCGGGGTCCCCTGGTGTCAGCGCTGCTGGTACTGGGGCCACCCCACTGCTATCTGTTGATCCTGGTCGAACAGGTGCCCTATCTGCGCTGGGCCTCACACCTCTGAGAACCATCGCGCTGTCGCCGGTTGTTGTCATCCGAAGGATCTCAACAAGGCTACCCCTGAGGGACAACCGTGTCCCCACAAATTTAAGTGTCTGAACTGCGGTGGTGAACACTGCGCCGACTCCCATTCGTGCCAGCTTTGGTGCCACCGGTATGAGGCCGAGTGGATCAAAGAGCACTACAGAAAGGTGAGTGAACGCCGTCTCTCAAGGATGGCGTCACGATCCGCTGATAACACTTCAGCATCCACGCAATGAACCCCGAGCCTGACGAGTTGAGGTGTTTCGTGAAGGGTAGATTACGTATATTGTCGTTTAACGTAGCGAAGAATTACACGTTATTGGACACATTGCTAGAGTCTGAGAAAGATAACTTCGACATCATCTTCGTCCAGGAACCGCCCTGGCGAACGATTAGATCTGCCCCCTCGACGCTTGATGCCAAGGGTGAGCCTGTCATCGGAGCACCTAAGCACCCTGAGTGGTTATATATGGTGAGGCTGGCCTCCACTGCAGAGGAGCGAGATCGACCGTGTGTTATGGCTTTTGTCCACACACGGATCAAGAGACTGAGGCCCTCGCTTAGGCGGGACCTCGTTGATCACTGGGATGCAATGGTTCTCACCATCTTCAATCACGGCCGCGAACGCCATTTCATGAATGTCTATTCTGATGATGAGCACACTGCAATCAAGCTTCTCTATGAGAAGCGCGATTCTCTACCCCAGATGCACTACATGGGGGGTGATTTCAATTGCCATTCGTGTGAGTGGGACGATGGCGTCCCGCATCACCACCGACCCGCCCAGCAGCTTCTGGAAGCTGCCGACGACCTCAGCCTTGGGATCTGGTTGCCAGATTCCAGGGCTCCTACTCATGTACCTCGAGATCTAACCAAGCGCCAATCGGTGATTGATCTGATCTTTATCTCCGATCTCAGGTGGCACATTGCGCGTCTTCTGGAGTCATGGCATCAGCTGTACTCTACCTCTTCTTATAAGGGGCGTAGTAATATGGATCTCGCCTCTGGGGCGGACCCGACCGTTCCGGGGAAGCCGACCTACCTTTCCGGTGGGCCTTGGCTCCCTCATGTTAGCGGCTCTAACTCGCTTTGCGCGAGGGCCGTGCGTGCCGTTACAGGTCATGCTCCGATTGGGTCGTACCGCGTACGATTCTTTCCTACTGAAAGCGTTAGCTGCTCGTGTGGCGCCGCTCTTGAGGGGCGCTATCACATTTTCGTCAGGTGTCCCAAGCACAAGAGGGAACTTGACAGACCTCCTCAGACCATTCGTGAGCTGATTGACTTCCTGAACGCGAACCCTGGTGCGTTTGCATTCAGACCTGACGATGTTGGGATCGGCTGAGCTGGCGCGCGTGGGGGGTCCCTGCGGTGTCGTTGGTCTTCTGACCTACTAGGTGGAAAAGTCGTAAGGCAACAGGGGCTGGGTCCCTGGGGGGTGCTTCTGGCCTTGGCTAGTGGTGCTCCTTTCCTGGGCCTGATCCGGGGCTTCGCGGGGGGCGGAGGCGTAAAATAACGGGGGTGGGGTCCCCGGGTGGCGGTGCGGGTTCGTCCTGCTAAGCTGCTTTCTTGGGCGCTGTCTAGGCGGCGCTTCGAGTTGCTACCCTGCCCACTGTGTCATTCTGGGTCAGGACTGGGCTGATACCCTTTCACTTGGGAAGTTGGGGGTAAGGCGGCTCCAAGCGGGGGCTCCTTGCGCTGGCTCTCCTGACTACACCTGTCCCCCTGAGGGCACTCGGCCGCCGTCGCCGCTGGGTCCGCCTCTCGAGGGATGACCAGGGCACCGCCGCTTTGCGGCGATGCGTCACTGGGTGTACACCACAAAACCTGGGCAACTGGGTCTTCCTCAATGTGATGGGCATTTCGGGGAACCGGGGGATTTGGCAAGTAGGGGACGGTCCGGGCTGGTCTGGGTTAGCGCTTGGGTTGGGTTGGATTGTCTCTGAACAGTAGATTACTCTTAACTCATCGGACCTTGTAGTTGGGGCTTTGTACTTAGCTACACGCGGACTGCGATCGGGCACCGCGTTATAAATTGGCGCAAGCCATGATTTAAAAAAAAAAAAAAAAAAAAAAAAAAAAAACATATGCTCGGGGTCAACATTACCCTCCGCATTGAGTTTCACCTCCATGAACGACACCTGGTCAGGGTGGCAGTCCATCAGGCGGTATCTGGGCCGATTGATTGAAGCCATAGGCTCAAACTCCTCGACGAGGTTTACCAGGCTGGCATCAGCCTGGATTAAGGAGCCCTTAGTCTTCTTGCGCAGCGCAGGAGACATAAGACCGATAGAGCGAGCATGCAACTTAGCAGACCCGGAATATTCAGGGCTCATAAGGGCCCTGAGGGGATGGTTAGGTGACAGGGTCTTAATCCTGTAGTCTGACCTGACAGCAAGCTTCTGTATGTGAAGCTGGATGGGTATGAGACCCGCGAATGACTCCGCGGCCCCAGTGGGAGCAGTCCGGAAAGCACCTGTAATCCACAGGGCCGCCCATCTCTGCATGACGTTCAGACTCTTAAGGGCCGCCTTACAGCAAGAGCCCTTGAAGAACCAGAGTTTGAAGCCATACGTCGTAATGGGGACAACACACGACCAATAAAGGAGGTGCTTCTGCATAGGCCGCAAGCCCCTCGTAGAATTACCAAGCATCTTCATGGCCTTCACCGTAGAGAGTGCTTTAGTAGAGTAATAACGAACATGCTCCTTAAAAGTAAGGGCGCGGTCGAAGTAGAAGCCCAAATACCTCCAATAAGGCTTGGGCCGGAGCGGCGTATCACCAGTGAACGGGGCAAAGCCCAGGTCGATCGGTGGATTATCATCCCCGTGCTTATGGGAGAAGTGAAAGACCTCAGACTTGTTGTGTTCAAGTACCAAGGCGAAGCGCTCAAAGAGCCTGAATATAATACCATATGCCTCCTTAAGAGCCACAAGGTTAGATCCCCAGTCTTTCAACTGGGCAATGATGGTACCATCATCAACGTATGACAGAAGAGTCATCCCAAGACGTGACGCCTCCCTGTCGAAAAGCCACATTAGCAGAGCTATGTATAAGGCCGACAGGATGGGAGAGAGGGCAGATCCCTGCCCCACCCCCACATCCGATGGAAATGGCTCGGACTTGAAAGAGTCCCAGCAGTACCGGGTCTTCCGTCCTACCAAATAGTGCGCAAAGAACTCGACCAACTCAGTGTTAGATGTGGTCTCATCAGTCCTATAGATAGATTGGGACTTATCACTGACAGAGTTTTAGTCAGGTGATGAGCCACATGACACAGGTGGACTTGTAGCTTCCTGTGGACGCTTTGAGAGCCTTTAGTCTCTTACAGTTGTCCACAGGTGAGCAAAGTATTGTAACTTCATTATCCAGTCTCTTACAGTTGTCCACAGTAATTGTGGATTTCCTCCTTTAATATTAATCCAATAGACTTCGTTCCACCACTGTTAGGACCGTCTCAACGTCCCCCACGCGCACCTCTTTACAGGTTATGGGCCCCGCGCTTTAACAGCTTCAAAACAACACTTTAATTCACTTTCCTCCTTTCTCTCTATCTCCTTCTACATCTCTCTCCCCACCCCAACTCTATTTCCGCTCTCCTGACCGCAAAAATGGCTCAATCCGGACCAAACTTTGCGAAGCTATGTGGGACAAACTACTCTACTTGGGCTGGCGAGATGGAGGCGTGGTTGAGGGCTAGTGGTCTGTGGAGGATTGTTTCTGGAAAAGTCTCCCCCCCTGCCATGTCTAAAACCCCCACTGAGGCTGAGCTGGCTGCTCAGGATGCCTGGGAGGCTAAGGCAGACAGAGCTGCGGGTTGGCTCTTCCTTATGGTGGAGGCTGACCAGAGGATTCACTTCAATGGCATCCAGGATGACCCAGTCAAGATGTGGACCTCCCTACAGTCTGTGCACCTCCAAAAGCGTCCAGGAATGCAATTCAATGCCTATGATGACCTCTTTACCATCCGGAAACTCAAGGAGGAGTCCCTACAGTCCCTTATCAACAGAGTTGAAGATGCAGTGAAGACTATCAAGGACCTCAGGCCTGTGGACTTCACCCTCACCCAGCTTGATGAAGAACTAGCCTCCATGTCCCTCATTAGAGCCCTCCCATCTGAAGAATTTGCCTCCTTCACCTCCTCCCTCCTCCTGATGGACAAACTTGACAAGGCTGCTGTGCACCAGGCTTTTGTCACAGAGGATATTCAATGCCGCAGACGTGCCCAGGACACTGTCAGCTCCTCCACAGCCTTTTCCGCACGCTCCCAGCCCCCTCCTTCATCCGGAAAATGCGATTTTTGTCACAAGTCCGGACACACTATCCAGAAGTGCTGGGCATTCGAGGCAGCTCAAAAGCAAGCCCAGGAGAAGACTGCTGAGCAAATTGCCAATAACTCATCAAGGCGTCGTCGGAATCACGCAAAACGCGCACAGGACACTCCTCAGGACCCCCCCTCGTCGCCTACAGCAGGCGGAGCGCAACAGGCCCGGGAATTCGCCGGAAATGCAAGTTCTTCGTCACCCTCTCCCTCTTCACCTCTACAGCTTGATGCTGACTTCCATTGGCTTGCAGACACAGGGGCCACTTCTCATATGACCCCACATCGCCACTGGTTCAAGTCCTACTCCCCCAGTTGCATTCCCATCCGCTTAGCTGACAATTCCATTGTCTACTCAGCTGGAGTAGGTTCTGTGGTGTTTCAGCCTGTGTTGGAAGGGAAAAGGGTTAGAGAGGTCGAGTTTTCAAGAGTCCTACATGTCCCAGACCTCCGGAGCAACCTACTATCATGTTTATACCTTACTCGTCACTCCGGAGTTAATATCAGCATTGGTGCAACCTCTATGGTGTTTTATAAGGGCAAAAAGGCGCTTTTCAAGGCTAGAATCACTCCGGGCCACTCAGCACTGTTAGATGGCACTACAATCGCTTCAGAGACCGCATTTCACCTCTCTACACTCCCAGTAGACCTCTCCTTGTGGCATAGACGCTTTGTGCACCACAATTATGCAGATGTGAAGAGAATGATCAGTCAGGAGCTTGTTACAGGCCTTAAACTGGAGTCTGAGGCGTCCCCTGACCCCATCTGTGAGCCCTGTCTTGCAGGAAAGATGCATTCCCATCCATTCCCCTCCTCCACCAGCCATAATCGCTCCCCACTGGCTCTAGTGCACTCAGATTTGCATGGACCACTTCCAGCAGCTACCTACCAAGGCTACAAGTACTGGATCACCTTTATAGACGATTCTACGCAATTCCGGGCGGTGTATCTGCTTAAATCCAAGTCAGAAGCCTTTGAAGCATTCAAAACCTACAAATATTGGGCTGAGAACCAACTGGGAGTCAAAATCTGCGCTCTACAGGATGATAAAGGTGGTGAATACATGTCTAATGCCTTCCTGGAGTTCACAAGGCTGTGTGGCATCGAGAGGAGGCATTCTGTGCGAAATAGGCCCCAGCAGAATGGTCTTGCTGAGAGGGCTAATAGGACTATGGGTGAGAGAATCACTGCCATGCTCTCGGAGTCCAGTTTGCCAGCGAGTTTTTGGGGTGAATGCATAGCTGCCATGGTCCATGTGTGGAATAGGCTCCCTACCTCCGCTCTACCAAAAACCACACCTTTTGAGGCCTTCTACAAGCAAAAACCCGATGTTTCGCACCTCAGAGTGTGGGGGTGTACTGCCTATGTGCATATACAGCGAGATAAGCGAAATTCTTTGCAGCCTCACTTCGAAAAATGCGTTTTTATTGGATATCCCACTGGCTACAAAGGTTGGAAGTTCTATAACCCTACCACTAGGCAAACCAGGATCTCAGAGCGTGCAGATTTTGACGAGAGATACTTCCCTGGACTATCTAGAGCAAAAATGAACACCATACCATCATTTGCTGGCTTTTTTTTTTTTTTTTTTTTTTTTTTTTTAAATCATGGCTTGCGCCAATTTATAACGCGGTGCCCAATCGCAGTCCGCGTGTAGCTAAGTACAAAGCCCCAACTACAAAGTCCGATGAGTTAAGAGTAATCTACTGTTCAGAAGCAGCCCAACCCAACCCAAGCGCTAACCCAGACCAGACCAAACCACCCCCTACTTGCCAAATCCCCCGGTCGCCCGAAATGCCCATCACACTGAAGAAGACCCAGTTGCCCAGGTCCTGTGGTGTACACCCAGTGACGCATCGCCGCAAAGCGGCGGTGCCCTGACCATCCCTCAAGAGGCGGACCCAGCAGCAACGGCGGCCGAGTGCCCTCAGGGGGACAGGTGTAGTCAGGAGAGCCAGCGCAAGGAGCCCCCGCTTGGAGCCGCCTTACCCCCAACTTCCCAAGTGAAAGGGTATCAGCCCAGTCCTGACCCAGAGCAACACAGTAAGCAGGGTAGCAACTCGAAGCGCCGCCTAGACGGTGCCCAAGAAAGCAGCTGAGCAGGACGAACCCGCACCGCCACCCGGGGACCCAACCCCCGTTATTTAACGCCTTCGCCCCCCGCGAGAGCCCCGAATCAGGCCCAGGAAAGGAGCACCACTAGCCAAGGCCAGAAGCACCCCCCAGGGACCCCACCCCTGTTACCTTACAACTTCTCCCCCCAGTTGGCCAGAAGACCAGCGACCCCGCAGGAGCCCCCCACGCGCGCCAGCTCAACCGATCCCAGCATCATCTGGTCTGAACGCAAAGGCCCCCGGGTTTGCGTTCAGGAAGTCTATCAGCTCATGAATGGTCTGAGGAGGTCTGTCAAGCTCCCTCTTGTGGTTGGGACACCTGACGAAAATGTGATAGCGCCCCTCGAGAGCGGCGCCACACGAGCAGCCAACGCTTTCGTTCGGAAAGAACCGTACACGGTACGACCCAATCGGAGCATGACCAGTAACGGCACGCACGGCCCTCGCACACAGCGAGTTAGAGCCGCTAACATGAGGAAGCCAGGGCCCACCAGAAAGGTAGGTCGGCTTCCCCGGAATAGATGGATCTGCCCCGGAAGCAAGATCCATATTACTGTGCCCCTTGTAAGAAGAGGTAGAGTACAGCTGACGCCATGACTCCAGAACGTCATCGACCGCCTCTTTGCGCAGGCGGGCAATAGAAGTGAACGGCCTCGGGCCATAAGCGACCTGAGGGAACGAGGTAACATGCCGGTGAACAGCATGATGGAACTCCCACTTCTCGGAAGAAGGGACAGCGAGGAACTCAACGCCTCTCCGGGGATCCCCAGAGAGCCATCGTTTAAGCGCCACACACACTCCCTGGGACAGCATCTGCCCGGAGTGCGTAGACGGATCAACCACAAGCTTCGCCGACGCAATAGAGTCAGTGAATACCCGTATAAGCCTGACGTCATCCTGCTTAAGAGCAAAATGAATGCCAAGCGCAATGGCCATGAGCTCAGCATCAGGTGCTGTAACTCGGCCTGCCACGCGAGTGATCTCCCTAAGGCACTCCCGCTGGCGGTAGACATGGGCAGACGAAACTGCCTGGAACTTGCCATGGAGCGGCAGACTTGCGTCCGTCGCCATATGGACAATCCCGAGATCCTCCCTGCACTCCCTAAGGCGCGCGTTGAGAGCATACATATGCTCGGGGTCGGTATTACCCTCCGCATCGAGCTTCACCTCCATGAACGCCACCTGGTCAGGGTGGCAGTCCATCAGGCGGTATCCGGGCCGATTAATTGAAGCCATAGGCTCAAATTCCTCGACGAGGTTCACCAGGCTGGCGTCAGCCTGGATTAAGGAGCCCTTAGTCTTCTTGCGGATCGCAGGAGACATAAGGCCGATAGAACGAGTGTGCAATTTAGCAGACCCAGAGTATTCAGGGCTCATAAGGGCCCTGAGAGGATGGTTAGGTGACAGTGTCTTAATCCTGTAATCCGACCTGACAGCAAGCTTCTGTATATGAAGCTGGATAGGTATGAGGCCCGCGAATGTCTCCGCGGCCCCAGTAGGGGCAGTCCGGAAGGCACCTGTAATCCACAGGGCCGCCCGTCTCTGCATGACGTTCAGACTCTTAAGGGCCGCCTTACAGCGATCCCGAAGACCATACACCCCTTCTCTGATCTCATCCAGGAACTGCAATTCCACAGTCGCTGCCGAGTTCTTGGGAAATGCCCTTCTGATATTAGTGATGTCTTCAGGGCGGATAGGGATCGTGACAGACAGCGGATGGTGGTCCGATGGGCCTGTCAGATCCGATCTGACCTGGGGACGCGCAATGTGCCTTTTTTTTTTTTTTTTTTAAATCATGGCTTGCACCAATTTATAACGCGGTGCCCGATCGCAGTCCGCGTGTAGCTAAGTACAAAGCCCCAACTACAAGGTCCGATGAGTTAAGAGTAATCTACTGTTCAGAGACAATCCAACCCAACCCAAGCGCTAACCCAGACCAGCCCGGACCGTCCCCTACTTGCCAAATCCCCCGGTTCCCCGAAATGCCCATCACATTGAGGAAGACCCAGTTGCCCAGGTTTTGTGGTGTACACCCAGTGACGCATCGCCGCAAAGCGGCGGTGCCCTGGTCATCCCTCGAGAGGCGGACCTAGCGGCGACGGCGGCCGAGTGCCCTCAGGGGGACAGGTGTAGTCAGGAGAGCCAGCGCAAGGAGCCCCCGCTTGGAGCCGCCTTACCCCCAACTTCCCAAGTGAAAGGGTATCAGCCCAGTCCTGACCCAGAATGACACAGTGGGCAGGGTAGCAACTCGAAGCGCCGCCTAGACAGCGCCCAAGAAAGCAGCTTAGCAGGACGAACCCGCACCGCCACCCGGGGACCCCACCCCCGTTATTTTACGCCTCCGCCCCCCGCGAAGCCCCGGATCAGGCCCAGGAAAGGAGCACCACTAGCCAAGGCCAGAAGCACCCCCCAGGGACCCAGCCCCTGTTGCCTTACGACTTTTCCACCTAGTAGGTCAGAAGACCAACGACACCGCAGGGACCCCCCACGCGCGCCAGCTCAGCCGATCCCAACATCGTCAGGTCTGAATGCAAACGCACCAGGGTTCGCGTTCAGGAAGTCAATCAGCTCACGAATGGTCTGAGGAGGTCTGTCAAGTTCCCTCTTGTGCTTGGGACACCTGACGAAAATGTGATAGCGCCCCTCAAGAGCGGCGCCACACGAGCAGCTAACGCTTTCAGTAGGAAAGAATCGTACGCGGTACGACCCAATCGGAGCATGACCTGTAACGGCACGCACGGCCCTCGCGCAGAGCGAGTTAGAGCCGCTAACATGAGGGAGCCAAGGCCCACCGGAAAGGTAGGTCGGCTTCCCCGGAACGGTCGGGTCCGCCCCAGAGGCGAGATCCATATTACTACGCCCCTTATAAGAAGAGGTAGAGTACAGCTGACGCCATGACTCCAGAACATCATCGACCGCCTCCTTGCGCAGGCGGGCAATAGAAGTGAACGGCCTCAGGCCATAAGCAACCTGAGGGAACGAGGTGACATGCCGGTGAACAGCATGGTGGAACTCCCACTTCTCGGAAGAAGGGACAGCGAAGAACTCAACGCCTCTCCGGGGATCTCCAGAGAGCCATCGTTTAAGCGCCACACACACTCCCTGGGACAGCATCTGCCCGGAGTGTGTAGACGGATCAATTACAAGCTTCGCTGACGCAATAGAGTCAGTGAATACCCGTATGAGCCTGACGTCATCCTGCTTAAGAGCAAAATGAATGCCAAGCGCAATGGCCATGAGCTCAGCATCAGGCGCTGTAACTCGGCCTGCCACGCGAGTGATCTCCCGGAGGCACTCCCGCTGACGGTAGACATGGGCAGACGAAACTGCCTGGAACTTGCCATGGAGTGGCAGACTTGCGTCTGTCACCATATGGACAATCCCGAGGTCCTCCCTGCACTCCCTAAGGCGCGCGTTGAGAGCATACATATGCTCGGGGTCGGTGTTACCCTCCGCATTGAGCTTCACCTCCATGAACGACACCTGGTCAGGGTGGCAGTCCATCAGGCGGTATCCGGGTCGATTAATTGAAGCCATAGGCTCAAATTCCTCGACGAGGTTCACCAGGCTGGCATCAGCCTGGATTAAGGAGCCCTTAGTCTTCTTGCGAATCGCAGGAGACATAAGGCCGATAGAGCGAGTGTGCAATTTAGCAGACCCAGAGTATTCAGGGCTCATAAGGGCCCTGAGAGGATGGTTGGGTGACAGGGTCTTAATCCTGTAGTCCGACCTGATAGCAAGCTTCTGAATGTGAAGCTGGATAGGTATGAGACCCGCGAACGACTCCGCGGCCCCAGTAGGAGCAGTCCGGAAAGCACCTGTAATCCACAGGGCCGCCCGTCTCTGCATGACGTTCAGACTCTTAAGGGCCGCCTTACAGCGAGAGCCCTTGAAGAACCAGAGTTTGAAGCCATACAACGTCGCAATAGGAACGACACACGACCGATAGAGGAGGCGCTTCTGCATAGGCCGTAAGCCCCTCGTAGAATTACCAAGCATCTTCATGGCTTTCACCGTAGAGAGTGCTTTAGTAGAGTAATAACGAACGTGCTCCTTGAAAGTAAGGGCGCGGTCGAAGTAAAAGCCCAAATACCTCCAATAAGGCTTGGGCCGGAGCGGCGTATCACCGGTGAACGGGGCAAAGCCCAGGTCTATTGGTGGATTATCATCCCCGTGCTTACGGGAGAAGTGAAAGACCTCGGACTTGTCGTGTTCAAGTACCAAGGCGAAGCGCTCAAAGAGCCTGAATATAATACCATACGCCTCCTTAAGAGCCGCAAGGTTAGATCCCCAGTCCTTCGACTGGGCAATGATGGTGCCATCATCAACATATGACAAAAGAGTCGTCCCCAAACGAGACGCCTCCCTGTCGAAAAGCCACATTAGCGCAAAGGTGGACTTAGAGCTGATGGAGTTTGGGTCATGTGACTGTTGTCACATGACAGTTGGACTTGTAGCTGCCTGTGGACGCTTTGGAGGCCTTTAGTCTCTTACAGTGTTCCACAGGTGAGTAGAATAGTGTATCTTGTCATTTGAGTCTCTTACAGTGTTCCACAGTAATTGTGGAATTACTCCTTCAGTTCTCATCCAATACACTTTGTTTAACTGCTGTTATGTTCTCCTTTCAATCCCCTACACGCACCGTTCAACAACATTAGCAGAGCTATGTATAAGGCTGAGAGGACAGGGGAGAGGGCAGAACCCTGCCCTACCCCTATGTCAGATGGAAATGGCTCGGACTTGAAAGAGTCCCAGCAATACTGGGTTTTCCGTCCTACCAAGTAGTGTGCAAAGAACTCGACCAACTCAGGGGCAAATCCTTGCTTGCGGAGTATTGCCACTAGCATATCATGGTGCAATGAGGGGAAGAACTGCGCTATGTCAAATGCCACAATGCTAGTCCTGAGGCCCTTAGCCCAACCTGCTCTTACAATGTGGGTCAGCATTAGGCCAGCATCTTCAGTGGATTGTTGGATCACACCTCCGAGCTGATTAGAGTGAAAGACCCCAAATTTGACAGAGTCAAACTGGAGCCTAGTCACGATCATTTTCTCAAACAGCTTGCCCAGCGTATTGAGAAGAACAATAGGCCTGAAGGCCTTGGGTGTAGAGTATGCAGGCTTACCTGGCTTAGGGATAATAACTGACATAGATTCTTTGAAATACTCTGGCCAGCAGCCTAGATGAATACAGGCACTAGCTAGATGTACAAAGACCGGCAGGGCATCCTCAAGCACGATCTGTTTGAGCATCCTCCACGTAACATGGTCAGGGCCCAGAACAGAGACATTGGAGCAGGCAGACAGTGTGTCCACCAGCTCCTTGTCTGAAAAATCAACCCACTCCTGCTGCAGAAGCGCAGGGAGCAGATCAATAATGGGGGTATCACACTCCTGCCCAGAGGCAGAGTTGTAGGTACCATGAAGGGCCTCCCATAGGGAGTCCATAGTGTGACAAGGCTCCCCCTGGTAGGAGATAGCCTCGCATGTGGGCAACTTGCATGCTTTGACCTATTCCATAAGGTCCCAAGAGCACTTGTTGGTCTCAGCAATTTCCTTGATCTTCTCATCAAAGAATTTGCGCTTCTTAGACGCCACAATGCGTTGAAATGCCTTCTAGTCTGCAGGGTCCGAAGAGTCCCTGTGGGCCCGCAGAGTGGCATTGCAATCCTCATCCCACCATGGCTGAGATTTTGCAGATATGTGCACCTCCACAGTGTGGTGATGCCACACTGCAGAGAACACTGATCCAATAGCCGATGCCAGGACATTAACATCCCGCGCTGAATTGAGGGGATGATCCTGCAGACTATACACCCCTTCTCTGATCTCATCCAGGAACCACAATTCTGCAGTTACTGCCGAGTTCTTGGGAAATGCCCTTCTGACATTTGTGATGTCTTCAGGGTGGATAGGAATCACGACAGACAGCAGATGATGGTCCGATGGGCCTGTCAGATCCGATCTGATCTGGGGACATGCGATGCGCCACCTAAGATCGGAGATAAAGATCAGATCAATCACCAATTGGCGTTTGGTTGGATCTCAAGGTACATGAGTAGAAGCCCTGGAATCTGGCAACCAGATCCCAAGGCCGAGGTCATCGGCAGCCTCCACGAGCTGCTGGGCAGGTCGGTGGTGATGCGGAACATTATCGTCCCACTCACACGAATGGCAATTAAAATTGCCTCCCATGTAATGCATCTGGGGTAAGGAATCGTGCTTCTCATAAAGAAGCCCAATCACAGTGTGCTCATCATCAGAATAAACATTCATGAAGTGGCACTCCTGACTGTAGTTAAAGATGGTGATGACCATCACATCCTGGTGATCAATAAGGTCTCGCCTAAGCGAGGGCCTCAGTCTCTTAATCTGTGTGTGGACATAATGTCAGGAGTGCTCCAGACAGTGTTAGATGGACTCTCCTGAGTCAGGGCTCCAAGGTTTGGTAGGACACTTGTGGAGTTGTCCAAGGAGATATGGACTTGTACATAGAGATGTGGACTTAGAGCCACAATGGACGCTTTTGTGATCATGTGACTTGGTCACATGATGGTTGAACTTAGTTAGAACACCTGTGGACGCTTTCTGGCTCTTTAGCCTCTTACAACAGTCCACAGGTGAGTAGGACAATTTTCTGTTTTGTACTCAGCCTCTTACAACAGTCCACAGGACTGGTATTCAATAAAACACGTTTTTCTCGAGATTCTCCCTATCAAGTCGTGTTGTTTCTTCAGTGTTAGGACCGCCAGACGTTCCCCTACGCGCCCCCTTCAACAGGTTATGGGCCCCACACTATAATGCTCAAAAACAACGTGTCTTTCTCTGGTATCCATCCCTTGGCAACAACTCCTCTCTTCCTTCCTTTCCCCTGGGCTCCCTGCTGTCCCCACTGTCCTCCTACTATCACCACACCTTCCTTCCATCATCCTCTCACTGCCACCACCATCCTAAACCTCCATCATGTCTGCCTCACCCTCTTTCCCCAAACTCTCCTCCACCAACTATTCTACATGGGCTGGTGAAATGGAGGCCTGGCTGAGGGCTTCAGGTCTCTGGAGGCTAGTCTCTGGTCAACAATCTCCTCCCTCTCTCCCCAGTCCACCCACTGCCCCTCAGCAAGCTGCTTATGACTCCTGGTTGTCCAACTCTGACAGGGCAGCTGGTTGGCTGTATCTCATGGTGGAACCTGACTAGAGAATCCATTTCAATGGCATTCAGGATGACCCTGTGAAGATGTGGGCTGCTCTACAGTCCATACACCTCCAGAAGCGTCCTGGGATGAGGTTTAATGCCTATGATGACCTCTTCTCCATCAGGAAGCTTGAGGATGAGTCTCTCCAGTCTCCCATCAACAGGGTGGAGGATGCAGTGAAGACCATCAAGGACCTCAGGCCAAAGGACTTCACTCTGGACAAGCTGGATGAGGAGCTAGCTTCCATGGCTCTTATTCGGTCTCTCCCCTCTGAGGAATTCTCCTCCTTCACCTCCTCTCTCCTCCTCATGGACAAGCTGGACAAGGCCACTGTTCACCAGGCCCTTGTCACTGAGGACATCCAACGTCACCGACGCATGCAGGACTCTTCCCCTTCCTCCACCGCCTTCTCTGCTTACTCCCGGCCTCCCATTTCATCCACCTCGTCCAAGTCCTGTGACTTCTGTAGCAGGCAAGGCCATGAACTCAAGAACTGCCGGACTTACGAGGCTGCTCAGAAGAAGGCTCAGGCTGATGCTGAACAGCAAAAGCTGAATTTCTCATCCAGGAAGCGTCAGAACTGCGCCAAACTTGCTCAGGACACTCCTCAGGACGGGTTCCCTTCACCCTCACTGGATGGCACCCAACAGGCTCATGAATTCGCTGGAAATGCAAGTTCTTTGTCCACATCTCCCTCTTCCCCTCTCCAGCTCGACACTGACTTCCACTGGATTGCAGATACGGGGGCCACTTCTCATATGACACCACATCGCCACTGGTTCAAGTCATACTCCCCTTATCGTACTCCCATTTGCCTCGCCGATAATTCTATTGTCTATTCAGCTGGTGTGGGGTCTGTGGTATTTCAGCCAATTGTAGGTGGAAAGAGGGTGAAAGCAGTTGAGTTTTCCAGAGTCCTACATGTCCCTGATTTGCACAGCAACCTCCTCTCATGTTTATATCTCACTCGCCATTCTGGCTTTAATATCACCATTTCTTCCTCATCCATGACCTTTGTGTGAGGAGGCCAAACTCTCTTTGTTGCATCCATTAGTCCAAGTAACTCTGCCTCTCTCAACGGCACCACCATGGCTTCTGAGTCTGCTTTCTACATCTCCACTCTCCCTGTCGACCTCTCTCTCTGGCACCGTCGCTTCATCCATCACAACTATGCTGATGTGAAGAAGATGATCTCTCAAGGCTTGGTTACTGGTCTCACTCTGGAGTCTGATGCTTCTCCTGATCCTATCTGTGAGCCCTGCTTGGCTGGTAAGATGCACGCCCATCCATTCCCTCCCTCTCCTAACCACAATCGCTCTCCCCTCGAGCTCATACACACTGACCTTCATGGACCACTCCCAGCTGCTACAGCACAAGGCTACCGCTACTGGATCACCTTCATCGATGACGCTACGCGCTTTCAAGCTGTCTATCTGCTGAAGTCCAAGTCTGGAGCATTTGATGCCTTTATGACTTACAAGGCCTGGGCTGAGAACCAACTGGGGGTGAAGATATGTGCACTACAGGATGACAAGGGTGGAGAGTACATGTCTAATGCCTTTTTGGAGTTTACTAGGCGCTGTGGCATTGAACGGCGCCACTCTACACGCAATCAGCCTCAGCAGAACAGTCTTGCTGAATGGGCCAACCGGACTATGGGTGAGCGCATCACTGCTATGCTCTCTGAATCTAGGCTTCCTCTGTCTTTCTGGGGTGAATGTCTTGCTTCTATGGTTCATGTCTGGAATCGTCTCCCTACATCTACTCTCCTTCACTCTACACCCTTTGAGGCCTTCTACAGTCGCAAACCTGACGTCTCTCATCTCAGGGTGTGGGGGTGTACTGCCTATGTCCATGTCCAGTATGACAAACGCCACTCTCTTGCTCCTCACTTTGAAAAGTGTGTCTTCATTGGCTATCCTGCTGGCTACAAGGGCTGGAAGTTCTACAATCCCACTACCAAGGCCACCAGGATCTATGAGAGAGCTGACTTTGATGAGAGGTACTTTCCTGGGACTCACACTGTGAGGACAAATGTCATACCCTCCTTTGCTAACCCTCCACCATCCCCTTCACAATCCTCAACTTCATCATTGCATATCTCACCACCTCCTTTGCCTATGCCTTTGCTACCTTTACCAGATGAGGGGGGTGATCTTAACCACTATCCTGCGCAGTCAGAACCTGATCCACCTCCTCCTGATGTCTCTACGGCTCCTACAACTCCGCCAGCTAGCTCTACTCATCTGCCAAAGAATGACACTCCCTTCCATACTCCTTCTCCTGATCTACCTTCAACTCCACCAGCTCCTCCTCGCACTCCAGTCCCTCCTAACCGTCCCAGACGCAGTAGCCAAGCTAGGAAACCTCCTAGTGAGTGGTGGAAGGTCAAACCTCTCCCTGCTTTGGAGGTATAGCCTGAGGACAACTCTGATGCTGCAGAGTATGCCTTTGAGGATATGGAGTTTGCTGGAAGTGTCTCTGGACCTGTCCCTCACACCTATAAGGCTGCCATGAAGTGCCCTGATGCCCAAGACTGGTCTACTGCCTGTGATGATGAAATCTTTGCTCTGGAGTCCAACAGGACCTGGGAGATTGTCGAGCTGCCTCCTGGGAAGAAGGTGATCAACTCTGGCTGGGTCTTCAAGGTCAAGCGCAATCCAGATGGCTCTGTGGAGCGCTACAAGGCCTGTCTTGTTGCAAAGGGCTATTCTCAGCGCCCTGGCTATGACTACACTGAAGTCTTTGCTCCCACCTTCCGTCCTGCCTCCCTTTGCCTCATTATTGCCTTAGCTGCAAAAGAGGGCTTCAAAATGCGATCAGTTGACATCTCCTCTGCCTTCACCTATGGAGAGCTTGATGAGGAGATCTACATGGCCCAGCCTGAGGGGTATCACCAGGGCAGTTCTAACCATGTCTGCAGACTTACCAAGTCCCTCTATGGCTTGAAGCAAGCTGCCTGGCAATGGAACAAGAAGCTTTACTCTGTCATGGTCTCTATGGGCTACTCTCATCTCCAGTCTGACAACTTGCTCTACATCTATTCTAAGGGATCAGTCAAGGTGATTGTCCCAGTCTTTATTGATGACATCACTCTGGTGTCCAAGGATGACTCTGCCATGAACTTGGTAGTCAAGGAGCTCTCCAAACACTTCAAACTTTGAGATCTTGGCCCTACGAGCTGGCTACTGGCTGTACAGGTGAAGCAGGACTTGGCCAATCACACCATCTCCCTTTCCCAGTCACAATACATACAGGAACTCCTTGAGCGCTTCAAGATGGATGACTGCAATCCTGTGAAGACTCCTCTCAGTCCTGGTCTTGACCTCTCTGCCGATGTTCCTACTCCAGATGAGCAACAGGAGATGAAGTCCATTCCCTATCTCTCAGCTGTAGGTTCACTTCAATACCTTGCCACCATGACTCGCCCCGACATTGCCTATGCTGTCTCCTACCTTGGGAGATTCAACCACAATCCCTCACCCTGTCACTGGGCTGCTGTCAAGCACCTACTTCGCTATCTCAAGGGCACCATGGATTACAAGCTTGTCTACAAGGGTAACAACAACTCTGAGTTGTTCCAGACCTATTCTGATGCTTCCCATGGCTCATGCAAGGCTACTGGACGTGCTACAGGTGGTTATGTGACCAAAGTGAGTGGTGCAGCTGTTGGGTGGTCCTCAAAGCATCAGAGCTTTGTCACCCTGTCTTCTACTGAAGCTGAGTATGTTGCTGCTGTTGAAGGAGGCAAGGAGATCATGTGGATGAGGAACATCCTAACTG
This sequence comes from Calvatia gigantea, assembly GCA_025093985.1. Taxonomy (NCBI): domain Eukaryota; kingdom Fungi; phylum Basidiomycota; class Agaricomycetes; order Agaricales; family Lycoperdaceae; genus Calvatia; species Calvatia gigantea. The sequence goes on from JACAAK010000035.1 coordinate 34,721, forward strand.
AGTTTGGCTATCCCCCTTCCCTTCCTTCCACTCTCTTTGTTGACAACAAGTCTGGGATCAGTGTGGCGAAGAACCCAGAACACCATGGATGCATGAAGCACCTGGACTTGCGGTACTACTGGCTCCGGGATGCAGTGGCTGAAGACATCATTGATCCTGTATACATTCCCACTGATGAGCAACTTGCCGATATTCTCACCAAGGCTGTCCAACCCAAAATGATCTCATTTGCTGTTCCTATGCTTGGTCTCACTCGTTAAGGACTGTCTGGATCAGGGGGGTGTGTCAGGAGTGCTCCAGACAGTGTTAGATGGACTCTCCTGAGTCAGGGCTCCAAGGTTTGGTAGGACACTTGTGGAGTTGTCCAAGGAGATATGGACTTGTACATAGAGATGTGGACTTAGAGCCACAATGGACGCTTTTGTGATCATGTGACTTGGTCACATGATGGTTGAACTTAGTTAGAACACCTGTGGACGCTTTCTGGCTCTTTAGCCTCTTACAACAGTCCACAGGTGAGTAGGACAATTTTCTGTTTTGTACTCAGCCTCTTACAACAGTCCACAGGACTGGTATTCAATAAAACACGTTTTTCTCGAGATTCTCCCTATCAAGTCGTGTTGTTTCTTCAGTGTTAGGACCGCCAGACGTTCCCCTACGTGCTCCCTTCAACACATAAGCCATAA